>JAALXN010000997.1:0-38606 GCA_012978555.1 Fusarium drepaniforme
CCACTCGCGGGCCTGGATCCCGGATTTGGAGCCGCGGATTGCGGGAATACGAGATGTGTGCTACGTCACTTGACACTCCATTCTCTCTGGCTTTCTTTCTGTAGCTTGAGAATGCTGTGAATGCAAGTTCAACGACATATGTCCAACAAGTTATTCGTTCCATCTTACGATCCAGATTTGACTATAAAGGGACGGCCCGCCCACTGTCAACTACATTCTTCATCCACAACATCATCATCATCGATCAACACACCCCAAGACAAAAAAAGATCAACATCTCCTCAGCAACCCCACTCAGCCCAGTCTCTCTCACTCGGACACATAAAAAGCCCAACCTCCTCCCTTACCAACAACCCCAGAAAATACTCCTCTCTCCTCACAACTTTTTACACATCATCACCACCAAAATGCAGTTCTTCACTACTCTCCTCGTCCTGGCCACCTCTGCCATGGCCCTCCCCACAGTCTCCCTCACCTCCCGCGCCGAGAGCGAATCTTGCATGGCCAGAGGAACAAAGGTGACCTCGTGGACGGTCAACGACTTTGACTTTCACGCCACCATCACCAAGACGACACCCAAGAAGCAGACAGCCAGCGGCAGCGTCTCTTTCCTGCTGGAGAACAAGGTCCTAAACTACAAGGCCAAGTGCACCGCCACCTCAAACAAGCTCGACAACTTCTTCTACGGCAGCACCGACTACGACTGCGACGTTCCCCTCAAGGGCGACGCAGCCTCCTTCTCCTTTGACCGCAAGTCGGGAAAGCTCTCCATCGTGCAGTCCTGGAGCTGCCTCAAGGAGGGAGGTCGCTTCGAGGCAAAGGGAAACACAAACGTCAAGCTCGAGTGCAAGGAGAAGAACTGGAAGAACCCCAACTACAACAGCGGTTCCAAGACTTACTCCAACAAGAAGATTACCTGCGAGAAGACCACCTTTAAGGCTCCCATCCTTGAGATCAGCGCCGTTCTGTAAGGTACAGGCTGCATTCGATCGATCTCACGAGCCTTTTTATTTTTCTCTTCTTTCATCATGACTTTTGGGAATCACTTTTTTTTTAATCTTGCAGAGCAAGTACAAGGCGTTGGGTATGGGGCATATTTTTTGGAAAACACACACACACACACTTCATCCATGACTAGACCGTGACGACGGGACGGATATGATCAACGATCTCCATGACATTCATTTTTAACGACTAATACCCAAAGAGAAGGGGGGAAAGGGATGAAGGTTGCGCACACACTTTGGACATAGCACACACACGCCTCAGCACAATTGAGCATGATCTGCAGCATGACGCATATCTGCAGCTCGCATTAGAACATTCAATGAAATACCTTTGAATCCGCTTTGATTGACCCTGCATTTGTTTCTTTCACGTGATGGCACTCTTTGAAACGCACTCTAAAACATTGGCGTAGAATTGGAATTCGATAGGCAATGGTTGCCAGGCCACTGGGACATGGGATCTAGCGGGTTTCGATCTCGGCAAAGAATGGTGGCAACCTTGACATGAATGTCAAACATGTGTTCTAGATTCCTCTTTTGAGTCAAAAATAGAGCGGTGTGCTTCGTCATTGGGATGAACATGGGTTTGAGACACACGCAAGGGATACACCCATGTCTCATTGAATGCCCGAGGTCACCATAAATCAAGGCGGTGATGACAGAAACACATGTGCTTGTCCGAAATGTCTCACTTCTGGGGGCACACTGTCAAAGGAAGGATCGGTGAGCTTTGGTGATCAAGGCATCAATTATTGTTCATTTGAGTCATGTCTTGTTCATGAATGTTGAAAGCACAGGGTTAACACACTTGAAAGACTCGATTATCCGTACCACTCTATAAAAGAACATGAAATACATAAAACCACAATTAATAAACCAGGAACCTGAAGAAAAGAAAAAATGCGGCCAAAATGCCGCCCCCATGCTTGCTGTCAGTCTATCGTCAAGAATCGAAACGCAATGTAAAAATCCGACCATCGTATGCCCAGTCTTACTCGTAGCATTCGGACTACCTCGGGTTGTTCGGTCGAAGTGCAATGCAGGTGCAAAACACGCGCTGGTGAACTTGGTGGCTTATCTTTGCCGACGCAGTTTCAAGGCACGATTTGACGATCGAACTCCGGCTCTTCATCCTTCAGGGACTGTCGGAGGGAAGTTCTTGTCTTTAGTGGGCGTCGCGACAGCAAGTGTCTTTGGTCCGAGCTTGGTGTTTGTTGTGAAGAGTACGGACAGACGCCTATAGCGACCCGTTCCTCGTCCTTGGTGCTTCCCACCTGGAAGATGTGGCCAATTCCCCGGTTTCAATTAGTTGAATGAAAATCGATGGAAGGCGTTGCGCTTCGGGCTTTTCATTCTGTAGAATGATACTGGATGTTCTTTGGTAGTTCCATACGAACACGTCCATATTCATCTGGCCGCGATCACCAGGTACCGTCCTTCGAGGAAGAAATGGGGCATTGAGTCGAAAAGCACGGAAAGCTTTCTAAACTCCGGCCATGTCGAGGGTAAGGAACTGACAACGATCGAAGTCGTGGAGCCAGAGGGCGTTCTGGCCCCTTTCGGTCGATCCCAGTACGAACTCGACTCCTCGTCCGTCGAGCATCGCGGACCAATGGATGATGGCTAGGGCGCTCCCCATATCCCCTGATATTTTGTCCAGGTCCAAACCGATCTGGAACATGTCGTCAACGCTCAAGACGACGTCGCATAGTGTGAAAACCTCGGCATTTTGGTAGATTCGTCGAGGTGAGTTGATGTAGTCGCTTTTGCCCATATAGACTCGAGTGAGAAGCTTCTTATTCATCGGGTTTAAACGGACGGCTTGGCGTTCGTTTTCGGGCACAAGCTTCTCTACCAGCAACGATCGGGCTCGCGAAGAGAGGGATGGGATTCGCTCCATGCAAAGAGCATTATGCGGGTGTATCAGCCCTCTGGGCGCACCCAGGCAATCCATCGGGTGCCAGCGATGGCTATAGAAGAGCACACTCGGTACTCGAATGTCGGACCCATACTTGAGCAATCGCTGGCGGACGATGGACTGCAGGTGGCCTTCAGTCTTCAAGTAGGGGTTTTGCCCCAGTCGCGGCAGTTTGATCACGGAATTAAATCCGTTACTGTCCATGACGATCACCACATGCCGACGGCCACTGCCTAGGGACTCCAGTGGTTCTCCAGGGCGTACAGCTCGAGGTAGAAAGACCTTTGGCTTGCGAGGTTTTCGCCAGGTCGGCTTGAAGGCCAGGGCATCGCCCAAGGCTTCATTCAGGGTCCATGGCTGGTTAACGACGACTTCTTGAGAAGAAGACATGTCGGCGGTGGTTTGAGATGCCAAGCAGCGGAGTCGTGAGAGCCTACTTCAGCCGAGTCCAACCAGTAACTACGCCGTGACGGTCACTTAGATGAAGACGTTGGCTTGTCGGGTCGGGAGGGATTGCGGTCGGCGAGAACCCATTAATCAGCTGCGGTAGGGCAGTCCGTATGACGGTCGGAGCGGGGGGATGATGAGAAGACAAGCGTTGTGTTCTGAATGAGACAGAGCGCTCTTGACGTGAGGTAATCGTTGGGTAATCAAGAAGATGAGGGTGTGTCGGTCCGGTTCAGGAGGAACAGTCTCGCAGACTGGGTGTCGGATGGGGAAGGATGAAGAATCGAGGGAAGGGGCAAGCCAGCTTTATAACTGAGAAGAAAGCCAAACGAAGGTTCGCGTTTGCCTGCTGCAGTGCGAACAAGCGAGTCAGCTTCTAGTCAGGCGCAAGTTGTTGTCAGAAGCTGATGTGCGCGTGAGCCTTCAGATTCCCTCGAACGCGTCGCGTGATGACTTGAAAGATGCAAACGCAAAGCTTGAATAACGATGCAGAAGTCGACTCGCTACTTTAATTTACCCGTTCAGGCCATCAGGGTACTGCGTTAAATGCCCCGATATGGTCAACAAACGGGACAATAAGAACAACAATAGCCCCGATAAGGTCGACAATAGCGTGATGAGAACAACAATAGGCATCAACAATGCATGACGATAAGAAATGGTCAACCGATAAGAACAGCTGGAGAACGATGACGCATTATTTCTTGACGTGAAATCTTGAAATTTGGAATGGTCGGTAGGGGGGAATTTCAAATCAAGGCGAGATGCATTGCTTGCCGCCCCTTTTCACCAAAGCATCTTTCGGGTCGGCGATGATCATGGGGAAGGATAGCCGAACAAGCCACATCAATGTTTCCTTAACGTTTATATCTGAAGTGCTCCATGAGGTTGACGATTCCTGCTATTGAAGCTCCAGATCGATTGTTGCTGCCTCTCGCCGTCACCGAGACGACACGTTGCTCCGATCAGACGTATGGAAGAGCATTGAACACCGCCGAAAGGCTTGCGCAGAAACCCTCGCCTTCGTTGCTCAGCTTGTTGGGCCACAAGGTCCGAACAACTTGTAAACAAGAACGTGGACAATAAGGTCAGGGCTCTATGAAGCAGAACACATGTGATCTAACAAGGCACAGAAGCTTTATATCATCTTAACATAAGGCTAAAAGGAAGCAGACTCGAGGGTTTTCAGAATACACAATTTGGTTACCCAGGGAACCTGCTCAAGGTTTCATCTTTTTTTTCCGTCGCTCATATTCTTTGCTCAATCATCTCATCAACCGCCTCATCCGCACGCCGCACTGAACACCTCAACTCCTACACCCAAAACACACCTCAGAAGCCACCGTTGGGATGAATGAGAACCTTGGTGTACCCATCAATACGCTTATCAAACTTTTCATACGCCACCTCGGCATCTTCAATGTTGATCTCGTGCGACACGACGAAGCTGGGTTTGGCTCGGCCGGCGATGATTAGGTCGCGTAGGTAGCGGTTGTAGGATTTGACATTGCACTGGCCAGTTCCAAGGGAGAGACCCTAATGAACAGTTAGTTGTAGACAGGGTGGGCATACTGGGGATACGGACCTTTTCGAAGAGCTTGCCAAAGCTTAGGCTGATCATGCCCTTGGCCGAGGCCTCGTCTGAAGCACCAGGATCGCTTGATACCATCAGCAAAGTGTCATGATCACAATAGACAAGATGGCTTACCTGGGGACGTAAAGACCTGGAATACCGAGACCACCACAAGCCCTCGTCACACGAATCATGTTCTCAAGCACAATGTTAGGCTGCTCAGTGTTACCACTCTTACCAACAGCCTGATATCCAACAGCATCCACCGATCGATCAACCTCTTCTCCACCGTTGCCCTGAATGATCAAGTCAACTGCATCACCCTTGGTGAAGTCGATGGGTGTGCATCCAATCTTCTCGGCAGCCTGAAGACGCTCTGGAACGCGGTCGACGACAAAGACGCGCGACGCACCGCGGAGAACGGCAGAGTAGGCGGCCATGAGGCCGACGGGGCCAGCGCCAAAGACTGCTACGCTTTCGCCGGGTTGGAAGCCAGAGATTTCCACACCATGCCAGCCTGGTGTGGTTAGATGCGATCAATAGGAAGGGTTGTGTCATGAAGTCATACCAGTGGGAAAGATGTCTGCAGAGATGGTCAGTACATAAATGCCACGCTCAAGAGGGTGAACTCACCAGCCAGAAGGATAAAGTCAGCCTCGTGCTCCTTGCCAGCAGGGAGCTTCAGGGCATTGAAATCAGCATAAGGAACTCGGATGTACTGAGCCTGGCCACCCCGATAAGGTCCCATGGCGACGTAACCGTAGGCGCCTCCGGCAAAGCCAGGGTTGACGCCGGTGCAAAAGGCAGTTCGGCCCTCCTCGCAGTTGCGACAGCGACCGTCGGCGACGTTGAAGGGCATGACGACACGGTCGCCCTTTTTCAGAAGGGTAACACCCTCACCGAGCTGCTCAACGATGCCCATGTTCTCATGGCCTGTGTGGGTTAGCGATTGAGTTGTTAGGTGGTGACAATGGTTCATACCGAATGTGATGCCGGGCTCTGCTGCTGTTCGGCCCTCGTACATGCTATGTAAGTGTAAGTATAGTCCAATGTTGAATGACATCCCACATACTGCAAGTCGGAACCGCAAATGGCGGCCTTGTGATGAATTAGCTACATCCATCAAACAGAAAGGCAACAGCACTCACAGTGGTAACCTTGACAATGACATCGTCAGGATGCTCCAGCTTAGGAAGCTCAATCTCCTCAACCTTGACCTTGAAAGGGCCCTGATAGTTGACAGCCTTCATCGTCTGAGTAGCCATTTTGACCTTTGTATATAACAAAATAATCTTTTAAAAAATGAATAACCAAGCAAAACTTGATCTTTCTCCTCAAAACACGGAAAACCCGGGGTTCAAATAAGATTTACAAAAACTCCGCTCGGCCATCTTGACGAGTAGACGCCAAGCAAACCCCGCGTCTTCTCAATCAGCCACTCTTTCCCCAGGGGAATCGGATTTCTTACCGTCTATTACCGTCCCGTCTCCATTACCATCGAGTGTAACCCACAATGCGGGGAAGAATGAAGCATGTGCCCGTCGTCCAATGCCCCCGGAGTTCCAAAGCGGCAAGAGTGGGGGATTGGGGTGAGGAAGAAATCGGCGAGATTATCCCAAAATGGGTCAGGTAGATCAATAAGTTTCCGATTTCCGAGGCTTTTGTCATGCAGGCTAGTGAGGAGATAGCTCGGCTTCTTTGGTTCTTGCGTCAGTTTCCCCCCCACCTCAATAATGGAGGTGGCCGAATGGGGAAGATCCTTCCGCTCACACAGACGGAGCCAAGACGTAGGTAGGTGGTTCTTTGGATGTCAACGATGTTCCGATGGTAGACGAGGGGAGAAACGAGGGGTAGGGAGATCCGTGTCTCCCGGAGGACAAGCCGTGAGCTTTTATAGATTTTCAGTCAGGGTAAATGTTGAGGATCCGTCTGTTGCCGTGCTCATTTGTCTGTTCTTTGAACGACATGGACCATTATCAGGTCGTCAGTCGGAAAGTTGACAGCCTTGGTATCTCGATTCTCTAATGTGATCTCTCGTTTGGGGGCTTGGAGTCGGTCGCTTTGTCTAGGCTTATTTCAAACGGCAGTTATTCTCAGTGTGTCGCTGGATAAGAGAGTGGTGTGTAGATGATAGCCATATCAATTATTATCTGACCTTACTTCACTCAAAATAGAGATCAAAGTATCTCAATCAATATCTCACCATTTCAACAATAATGGCTCTATACCCAAAGCCTAGGTCCTCAATGCGCTCATGTCAATAAAGTCCATCCACATCATCAATAGCTTCAATGACGAGCTGAAAGTAGCTCTGATAGCCATACCAATAGGATGATCCAAGGAGACTGAAGAGGGAAAATGGAAGACATGTTTGTAGCTAAAAAGAAAGACGCTCTCTGATCATCTTGAAATGTGCTGGATCTTGCACTATTCGCCTACTGCTACAGTCTTACGCGAGTGTTGTCCATCTCCTTGGATGCCAAGGTCCCTTCGCTCCTCCTCTATCAAACCCCTCAGCGTTTCGGTCGTCTGTCCATCCCATCCTCCTCTCAGAACAAATTGAATCCTTGTCATCCATCTCCACCGAGTCCCCAACATGGCCGTTCCTGTCCACCGCCATCCTCCCCCACCTCCGGCTTGCCGGCCCTCTCGACACCAGACTTCTTCTCGCACGACTCGGGCAAAACGCTTATCGATTTTAGATAATCCATCATGTATGGATTCCCCTCGCTCCACGGCCGAGGCCCCTCTATATAAACCCCGCTTGCAAGTCAATAGGATTCGGATACCCTCTAGACGATGCCGTGGCCTTGCCAACAGATGAATATAACTGATACCACGCCGTTTAAGACAGTCAACAAACGCACGCAATCAGGTTCCCGAGTTTTTCTCTTGTCAGACATTCCATTCTTACCTTCTTTACTGCGGTGGTCCCAACCTCTCGCCACTTTGTCCTCTTGTCAGATTGGAACGTTCTTGGTGGTCGACACGCCACGCACCAAGGCAAAAACGTACGACAAGTCAGGCTGATATATCTTTCATCACGGTTTTCTATCATAAAAGTCACACGAAGGATCTCTCGTATCGCCGGTCACTCAAGTGAACTGCCCTTGGACTCGGATGCTGCATCGTCGTCCGCTCGGCAGCGTGGATGGTGTTGAAGTTTGGTCAGTCAAGTACCCATACTCCTCCAACCACTCCTACATATCATACCTTTTTTTCACTCCGGCTTCAAACAAAAACTGGCGTAGAAAAAAGGAATCCCACTAACCCACCCTTGATCCTTTTTTAACCTAAATGAGCACCCGTTAGCATACTCTGCGTAACAAGGAAACTGGTTAGTAAAGAAAAACAACGCTGGGGGGCAAAACGAAAGCGAATAAAGGAACGACTATCGGTAAAACGAGGGGGAACAAATAAAAGACGATCGGTAACGAGAGAGTAACGACGGTTCGTATAACGAAGACGACGAGAGAAACGAAGGTGGGTAAAACGAGAGACGGTAAAACAACGCTGGTAAAAACGAAAGCGAATAAAGGAACGACGATCGAAGAACGACGGTGAAGAGAAGGACGACGGTCGGTAAAACGAAAGACGAGAAAACAACGCTGTGGGATCAGTAAAACAAAACTCTTCAAACGTACCTTTCGGATCGACTCGAACTCGGACGAAGGAGGAAAACGAAGGAAGCCCACTAACCCACCCTTATGCCTTGAGACCTGTCCAGAACCCATCTCGTCAGCAGCATCCACAGTCCTCAAAACAAAAAACAACGCTGGTTAGTAAAGCAACGCTAGAAAGTCAGTAGAAACGAACGTCCCAACCCTCCTCCCTCCCTATCTAAACGAACGACGCCCCCCCCTCCCTGTCCAAACGAAGGTCCCCTCTCCCTACCAAACCAACGCTGCCCATCCATCCTCCATCCAAAATCAAACGCTAGATACAAGAAAAGAAAGACCTACTAGAAACAACGCTATAGAAAAGCAACGCTATAGGAAAGCAACGCTATAGAAAGCAAACCTCCACCTCTCCATTCACTTACCTAAACTCCATGCCATCCATACCCCCCATACCTGAAATTTACTGTCAGTATACATGAATGTGTCGACAGTAAGAGATGGAACTTACACCACTCATCCCCTTTCCACGCCAAAGGCCACCCTCCACGCGATCCAACTACATTAGCATTCCTCAAAAACCTACCTGCCTGCTCACTCCTCCTAGAAGATGTCAGTCTTGATGGTTGTAATCCAGGGAACAGCAAGCACCAACCTCCTACACCTCGATACTCGCCCTCATCCCATCCCTCCCGTCCCTCTAACCTACCTAACGCTCTACTACTGGTCAGCTAGTCTGGTAATATGATCAATCAGCATGAAACACCAACCCAGCACAACGCTCGTACGCGCCCCAGCTGGCCATTCCTTGTCTCGGTCGATCGGTCGGTCGGTCGGTCGGTTTACTCGTCGTCATTCACGGAACCACGCTTCTGGGCAGCCTTCTTGTCCCCCTTCACACTTCTCCATCCCACACTCCACAAGGTCGATCGCTGCGGTCGAGGCTTGATCCTGACGGGACGCGGCGGTCGATCGTTACCGTTCGGTATGGGCTCTGGGACCGCATACTCGTGTCGTACATCGATCGGGTTCTTCCATTTAACCTGGGATACGGACGCTCGCTTCGGCGCTGGCTTGATCCTTACGGGTCGTGGCGCTCTCTTGTCGTTGCCGTCGTTCGGGTCGCGTCGTTGAAGCCCTGCAAACTCCCCGGGGTACACCTCCTAGGTGGCGGAATCGTCGCTCGTATGCTCCGATCCGGTAAACGGGTTGTAGTACCTGGGCTTTCGTCCAGGAACCCGCTCCGAGTACCTTCCGGCACCAGAAACGAGCCCTGGGTCGTTGTCGACGCGGGAACGGACGGCGGCGGTGGACGAGGCATTCGAATCCTTGGAACAGAAGCAACCCATCGTGTCGATAAATTGGCGGTATTGGAACTTTAGAGTTAGTACAGAGCAAATAATAGTATATATTGGAGTCACCACACTCGTGAAATGAAGAAATTGATTGAATGGGGACGTTCTTAAGTCGTGCGTGTGCGTATGCGTGTGCGTGTGCGTATGCGTATGCGTATGCGTCTAAACGCAGCACAATATCATCAGCAAATGAACAAAACATCATCCGCAGATAGATAAAACATCATCAGCAAATGAGTAAAAGATGAGCAAGACTTCTTGCCACATCAGAAACAATCACCAAGCATGGTACTCACAAACGGTGATCGTACTGCGATGATGTTAGTGTGAAGAGCAAACCAGAAGAAAGCCAGGACAGGAAGAAATCGATGGGGTTTAAGTAGACGAAGGTGTGGATACGGCTGATCTGTCAGGATGGCCTCTGGGGCCAATGATAAATCTGTCACTCGGTCGATTTTCCATGACTGAAAAATGGGCATGCCCGTCGAGTTTTGGTCATCTTGGGCGAGTTTTTGGCCAATGATAAAATCGGACCAGTGACAGATTTTCAGGATCAGGACCGAATTTCTTTTAATGGGGATCTGTTTGATCAATGGGAGAGTGGCATGTGTTGAGTGAGGACGGAATCTACTACGTCATTGAAGCCATCGTGATAACCCCCCCACTCATGATAGGCAGACACGGGCATCATGGGACTTTGAACAGCGCCCGTGCACCAGCACCCTTATCACACAGCCACATATACTTGTTCACGCCGAATTTCAAAAAAATGCAATCGTCATTGTCTAATCGCGTCAGGTAACGCGTCTACGCGACATCATGACCAGATGTCCAGTTCATCAGTGACACGCTCGACGCGTCCAAAGCTTCCGACGCGTTCAATTATTGCTTAGACCATCCGCACTTACAGCTCCAAGATCAGGTGAGAGAGCTTCGGGCGCAGCAATTCCATGGCCGTGCTGAGTTGGATTTCAATCCGAATTCCACGGTAATTAGACCAGGCAAACTTGAACACGTGAAGGTCTTCCCGCCTTTGAATTGAGGTGGCTCCATAAAAAGCTCGAATTTTAGTTTAAATTGGATCTTTTGAATCAATCAAGATACAAAGAAAGAAAGATATCTAGCCTTCAATTGTGTTTATTTGTGTTGAGTGGTAAGTGGGATTTCTGCCTGTTCTGTAGGGTAGCTTGACCCTGGGCAAAGACAGCATATTGACATCAATACAACAGATGAAAGGGTCAAAGGGGTTGGCTAATTATTAGAGAAACGCTGACGGTTGAATAGTCTAGTGACAAATCTCGGGAATTTAATTCTTAGGTCATCTGGGACTGGAGTTATCCACGGTTTTATTGCCAACCGCAGCATCTCTGAATTATCCATCAAAAAGACGTCAACCCACGTGCCACAACTATCCTTTATTTCTTGATAAAGCTTAAAGGATGAATTATTCACTTCTCCAGCTCCTCTCTCCTTGAATCACTTAGGCCGTTGGGATGTTGTAGGCGTAACTTTTCCTCCCCCATCTCTCACATCCATGGCGTCCTTCTCTACCTAAATCTCAATGTCAAATTGCGTTGTGGAGTTAAGACAAGCAGAAATCTAAATATTGCTACTGACTCTATGAAAAGAAATTGGATGTTAATCAAGACTGTGTTTGAATTGGCGTTGGCTTTTGGTTGATATTGAGTTTCAACGGGCATTGGGTTTGAATCGGCGTCGGGGAAGCGGCATAACTCCCAAGTAACTACCAAGTCATCACACTAAAAAAACCATTTCATAGCTTCAGTGATGCCGTGACAACTCTCTGTTGTCATTCCTAAATGCATAGAATCACCAATGGTCAGTTAGCATCACAACATCCCAACAATTTTCTCATAAAGTATGTCAAAAGTTTACTCCTTCCCTTCTCCTCCATCCACTCTCCTAGACCTTTATTTAAATCCCATCGACCTCCTGATATTTGGAATTTCTCCCAATTCTCTCTTCACTCATACACAACCAAAGTACGCTCAAGGACTATTCCAAGACTAACAAACAAAACCACAACACCACCGTAAGTATCCAAGTCTTATCTATATCCAATTTTCATACTGATAATGTTTTCAATGTTCAGACAAACAATACACAAACCCACCTTGACCCAGATTCCAATCTTCATCCCGTCATCATGGGTTGCTTTCAGTCCAAGGAGAAGTATACTCCTCCCATGATGGGCCCGAGAATTGCTCACGGTCCCGGGAGGTATGGGGACCAGCCCCAGGGGCACAAGCCCCGATACTATAACCCGTATACTGGATCCGAGCACGGGAGCGACGGCTCGGCCACTTGGGAAAGTTATCCGGGGGAATTTCTCAAAGAGAATAGGCCGCGCAGTGTTGTGACTAGGCAACGATAAGAGTAGGCGGCGGAGGGAGATGAGAGGTGGGTAGGCATGGCCATATATGATAAGGACAACCATTCAGGCGCATGAGGGTGGCGTTAACGGTTCTTTTTGGGTTTAATAAACAAAACTATTTCACCCATGTTTCCCAAGTTTTAGCTTTTTGAGCAGTGTTAAAGGCCCTCTGTGTGCATGCTCACTCCTTGGGCTGTCCAATGTGCTGTCAAGGGCAACAACACTGGTAAGCGCTGAAGAGAATTGCTTAAGGAAACCAGAACACAGTGTTTTGCGTTTTTAATTACCCTGAAATGCACCATTATTTAAATTCTCGAAGCGTCTCATTATTGACTGACGATGAATGCTTCAACATGCGCTGCGATGTCGGAATCATGGTGGACCTGATTGGCCGCCCTTTGACAAACCATGACATCTTTAGATCACTTGGAGCTGCCAAAAGAGGAAATAAATCTCTTCACCGAGGGAATTCGTCAATCCTGAGTCATTTATTGATTTTAACTTGTTTTATAAGAGGGAGACGATTTCAATATTTGTATATGCTGCTATTGAACATCATTCAATTCATCATGGAGTCTACAACTTCTCACGAACTTCAAGTCGTACGCTCTGGCGATGACGAGACGAGGCAACATGATGGGTCTGTCTCTATCGACGCATTGCCACCAACTGATCGAGGCCGTGGAGCCTATGTCGCTCTTGCTTGTTGTACAATAGCACAAGCACCCATCTGGGGTATGCCTGCCAGTCAAGGAACCACTGTTCAAACTGACGCGAGATCGCAGGATATTCAGTCTCGTTTGGGATCTTTCAAGAATACTACACTTCTCACGGAAATCTCGACACTTCACCAAGCGGAATCGCATCCATTGGCGCCTCCCAGACCGGAATCATGTATCTCATGATGCCTCTGGCCTTTATCGCTCTCAACCGGTATCCTCGTCTTCGAAGGTGGTGTGGCCCGCTTGGGCTCTTTGTTACCATTGTCAGCTTGACGACTTCGGCTTTTGTCAAGGATGTCGCAGGACTTATTGCCACGCAGGGAGTCCTCTACGCTATCGGATGCAGTCTCCTATTCAGCCCGATCTCCCTCTACATGGACGAGTGGTTCGTCGAGCGAAAGGGTTTCGCATACGGCGTGATGTGGGCGGGCAAATCCGCTGTGGGCGTCGCCATGCCTTTCCTATTCAGCGCCCTACTACAAAGATTCGGACTTAGGGCGACCCTACTTTCTTGGACAGCCGCATCTGTTGCGATGACTCTCCCGACACTCTTCTTCCTCAAGCCTCGCATCGATCTGAGCCGCGACTCACGACCACGACCGATCAGTTTCGCCTTTTTCGGATTCGGTTCGTTCTGGATGCTTCAGGTTGGTATTATTGTGCAGTCTTTGGGATACTTGATGCCGAGCACATACCTGGCCAGTTACGCCAACGCGATCGGATTCTCGTCGGTGACGGGTCCCATCCTGCTAGCTTTGTTTTCACTTGCTTCGGTACCCGGGTCTTTGATCCATGGGATGTTAGGCGACAAGACCTCTTCGGCCAAGGTGATTCTTGTGTCATCCTTGGGAAGTGCACTCCCGGTATTTCTCCTCTGGGGCCTGAGCCGTCATCTCAGCACCATGGTGCTGTTTGTGATCCTCTACGGCTTCTTCGCCGGAGGCTTCAGTGCGACATGGTCCAGTGCCCTGCAAGAGATCAAAGGAGACGATGCAACGATCGATACGTCGCTGGTGTTTGGAATGCTTCTGGGTGGCCGAGGTCTTGGGTTCGTCGTTGCTGGTCCTGTTAGTGGTGCCCTCGTCTCTGCCGGGAGCTCCATTTCGACAGGTGATGCTCTGGGATATGCCACAAAGTATGGCCCCATGATTCTTTGCACCGGGGTTACTGCTGTTATGGGAGCTTGGGCGCCTCTTTGCAAGATTGCCAAGTCTATTGGGTCGAGGGGGATTGAAGCCTGTGCTCGAGTGGTTGTGTGAGGGACTGTTTATCTGGCTCGATTGCAAGCATTTGGCGCATCGAAGATAGTTGTAGGTGCAGGACATGAATGACTGAATGGTGATCAATTGTAACAAAGGTCATACGGACTGGGTTGGTGAGCCCTAGGATGGGGACTGTGGACCATGGTAGATGACGGGTTGCGCACTGGTCATTAAATATTGAAGCTTGACACTCGTAAAATATTCTCCCCTGGAAATTTTCAGCCTACTTCTTATCTATCAATACTTGACCATTCACCAACCCAAACGTCGCATCATCGGTGTCGGCCCAGTCCTGCCAAGCCTGCGCCATCTCATCAAGTTCACTCTCCGTGGCAATACCCAACTCGAGAGATTTACGACGTGTATGACCCCCAATCAAGCGCTCCCTCATAGACTCAGCTTGTAAACGTCAGTTAATTATCACAATAACATTACGCAGAATAACTCACCCCAGACTCTTCGATCCTTGGGGTCGCTGTAGCACCACGTCCCAAAGCTCGCCGTGATATCTTGACGAGCTACTCCGGCCTTTAAAGCCCATGATACAAGTTGTCGCCCTCCTTTATCCTGTCCGCCATTTGCTACTAACACTCTAATCTGATTCTCGTGGAATTTAAGCAGACCCGGGATCTCCGGCCAGAAACACCACATATGCATATCGCTCTCCCGCAAAGAAACCACACCCCCGGTCTTTGTCACTCGAATCATCTCTTGAATGGCTTCAGTGGGAGTATCTAGGTGACAGAGAACCTGGTGCGCATGCGTCACGTCAAAGGTAGAGTCGGAAAAGGGTAGCTCAAAGACGTCTGCGCGCTTGAACTCGATGTTGGTGACACCCTGAGAACCAGCGTACTCCCTCGCTCGAACGAGAATCTCATCGGATATATCAGTAGCTGTGACGTGCCCTTCAGGTATGTACCTCGCCAGCGACGTCGAGATGGTCCCAGAACCAGCGCCGACATCCAAAAGTTTGAGCTTCGGGTTGTCTTTGGCCATGGATTGCAGCTTGGGCAGTAGATGGCTGCTGCTGTTCTCAGCGGTTCTCCATTCGTGATGTCTGACTTGGCTGTATCCCGGGCCGTACTTGTTGTGTCCTGATGCTGCTGCCATGGTTGTTGGTGATGTTTGGGGGCTGTTGGTGATGGTGTTTCATGGAGATAAAGGCCGGAGTTTAGAGGTGGGCTCTCCGCACAAGCATGATATCATATCGCATGATGTGAGATGAGATGGAGGTGCAATCGCTTCAATTGCTACATAAGCGATAGAGGAGCGAGGATTTCAGTCCAATTCTTTACAATGGAGAGCAGCTGAATTGATTCCATCGTCGTCACGGTATCTCTCGTACAGAGCAATGCTCCCAGGATCTTGTTTCAGAGAGTACGATCTTTACAAGTGACAGGCACTTGGAAAAGACGGAATTAATCCCGACATGCTGCAAACAATGACGATCCTCGGTCCATAAATCCGGTCCGACGAAGCAAAAAAAAGTCCCGTCCTTGGCTTCCGCGGACCGACCATGGGAGCATCATTTCCCCGTGGGGTCTGAGGGGAAAGATCATCATTTTCTTGATGAGCTTCCTATTTTGAACGTCAAAGCGGGCGCCAAAGAGGAGGCTGCATTTTTGTGGCTTTTTTGGAGACTGGGATGGAATGTTGCATTGATGTTCTTGAGTGATGACCCGTGCTTTGATGATGGGTGATGGATGATGGATTATGGGATTGATGGATCGAATATTGTATGAGAAAGGCATCATGTCTTGATTGCTAATCTTCAAGATTCCGCTTCTTCATTAATCGAACATCTTGGCATGGAATTGGAGAAGAAGAGGGGAAAAGCAGAGCCGCCATGAGTCCAAGACGGCACCTCGGCTGTGGCGTCGATCCTACCTTGGCGGAGATTTTTGATGCCGAAGCCACCAGAAAAACAACCACCACCCTCTCTCTCTCTCTCTCCAAGCTGACCAGGATCTTGTTGTCTTTTTGCTTCAAATATCAAGAGTAATACAACGTAGTAACAAAAGATATCCTTATCATGACACCAAGACTTGGAAAGAATCCTCCAAATTTTAACGAGCGACATCGGTCAAACTTCCTCCACATCAAACTCCATAGAATTACCCAAATCAAACTTTTTCTTTCCCCACGGGTCCCGCTAGAAGTCAAGGTTAAAGAGAGACCACGAGCCCATTGCTTTGCGGGGACCAGCTCGCGCGTCCAATCCCTGAGGAGGGAGAAGGTTGCACTCGACAAAGGGACCCCCCGACCTCGGCTCCGTGAGACGGCGACCATTAATGTAGGCGTATCCACAAGGTGATGGGATATTACCAACGAGGAAAAAGAATGGCAATTAAGAGGATCATGTCTGTGTGTGACTCGTGCACTCCCGTGTAACCAGCCACGGACTGACTCCGAGACATGAACAGGGTTTTTTTTTGCAAATAAATATGTTGCCGATCCCCTCTTAACTCTCCCCTCTAAAAGCTTTCACCTCGACCACCGCCGATCCCTCTCTTTTTTTCCTCTCCTTCCCCAAACTTGCCAATTGAAGCCTTCCAAAAAGGACAGAAGCAAATGGCTATCGCAGGCGAGGAAAAGCCTTCGGGCACTGACTCGCCCGTATCTTTTGACCCTGAGCGCAATGGAGGAAACACCGCTGATGGCGTCGAGCTCGTTTGTCCGCCTGACACGACTGATCGCAAACTCATGACCAAGATTGATCTTCATGTTATTCCGTTCCTTTGCATCATGTACCTGCTTGCCTTCTTGGGTATGTAAAATCCTCACTCATTGCGCATCGCAATAGCTAACAATGATAGACCGAGTCAATATTGCCAACGCCGACGTCTATGATCTCTCGGTCGAGCTTGGGCTCGAAAAGACTCAGTACAACAATGCCCTCGTCGTCTTTTTCGTGCCATATATCCTTTTCGAGATCCCTTCAAACATTTTGCTCAAGCGCTTCAAGCCCCACGTCTGGCTGAGTCTCAACATGTTCCTCTTCGGCCTCACCACCCTCCTACAGGGTCTGGTTCAGAACTACAGCGGCTTGATTGCGACACGCTTCTTCCTTGGTCTCTTTGAGACGGGAATGTTCCCTGGAGGTATGTCAATACGAGCGCATCTCATACGGGTCTCTTGACTTACATCACCCAGCTTTCTACCTCATCGGCATGTGGTACCGACGTCACGAAGCCCAGCGCCGATACTCCTTCTTCTTCAACAGCACCACCCTCGCCGGCGCATTCGGCGGTCTTCTCGCCGCAGCAATCGGCAAGATGAGCGGCATGAGGGGATACGCAGGCTGGCGCTGGATCTTTATCCTCGAGGGTGCTCTAACCGTCTTTGCCAGCTTCTTCTTCTACTTTCTCCTACCCGACTTCCCCGAGGAGGCCAAGTGGTTGACACCCCAGGAGAGGGAGTATGTCACCGCTAGACTCAAGGCCGACCAGGGTAGCTCTGGTGCTGAGCGCAAGACGACTTTTGGTGATGTTCTCAACATTCTTAAGGATTACAAGATTATCCTCGGAGGTTTCATGTACTTTGGTCTCATTGTTCCTGCGTATGGTTACGCCTACTTTGCGCCTGGCATCATCAAGACATACGGCTACAGCGCTGTGCAGACGCAGCTTCACAGCGTTCCTCCCTGGGCTGTCGCATTTGGCTTCTCCATGGTTATCGCCTTCATCTCGGATAAGATCCGACATCGCGCAGCGTTTGCCATCTTTGCCATCCTCGTCGCCATCTCTGGTTTCGCAATCCTACTCGGCGTACACGACAACACCAAAGTGCAATACGCGGCACTCTTCCTCGTCGCCATGGGCGCATACACAGCCATGCCCATCATCGTATGCTGGTTCAACATGAACCTCGGCGGTCACAGAAGACGATCGATCGGAAGCGCATGGCAGGTTGGATTCGGCAACATTGGAGGCATCATCGCCGTGTTTGCATTCCTCAAGAAGGACGCGCCCAAGTTTATCCCTGGTTACTCCATCTGCATCGCCTTTACTGTCTTGTCCATCATTTCGTGCATCACGTATGGCGTCGTGGTGTTTACCGAGAATAAGAAGAGGGATCAGAATCCGCCGCGGGAGGAGCTTTCGGAGGAGGAAAAAACTGAGCTTGGTGATAATGCGCCGACGTATAGATATCTGTTGTAGATGGGATATGACGATACCCAAGATGTTGGACTTGTCTAATATGAATGATGATATATGATTCAGTCTGCAGATTGCTCACCTTGACAATTCCGTGCTCTCGACAACCACCAGTTATATATCCTCCCACAATGACAGGATACGAATCTTTCCAAACTCAATTGCCGCCCGGTATCGCCGAGCCCTGATAAACCTGATTACGATCCACATCGAAATCTCGTAAACCCAACCCCTGGACTCCACCACCAAAGCTAAACCTGCCAAACTGGTTTCGTCTCAAAGATAAAGACCCGCTCAGACGGGGCATCTCCTACTTTGAAGCGGTTTTGATAGGCGGTGACGCAGGAACGAGAACCAAGTTTTGCAGGTTTTCAACGACTCTATTGGGCGGTTTGTATCTTGGCGAGAGATCGTCCCATCTTTGACAGATGCAGGCTTTTAAAACCCGGACTGGTTCTTAGGGGATGCGGGATCCTGGATCAGCTGAACCGAGCTGATGAAACGAGTTTCTGTTTGAGTGACGAAGGTCTGGTCTCCGTCTCATCGTCACTTTTTGTCCTTTTCTTCATCCTGTTCAACAACCATGAAGACGACCATCACTCTCCCCTTGGTCCTCGCGGCCACCGCTCAAGGCCATTTCGTACGCGACAGAGACTGCAAAGATGTCCACATCTTTCTCGCCAAGGGAAACAACGAGCCTTATCCGGGTCGCCAGGGAAAGCTTGCCGGCGCAATCTGCTCTGGCCTAGACAGCTGCGACTACGAGGACATTCAGTTTTACAACCCTCTCGAGGCGCCGTATTGCGGTTCGGTCTTTGAGGGTGCCAAGAATGGTATCCAGCAGATCACGGCGTATAACAAGAAATGTCCCGACTCGAAGCTTGTGGTTAGCGGGTATTCGCAGGGTGGTCATGTTGTTGGTGATGTTCTCGGTGGTGGTGGAGGTGTATTTTTTCAGGACTGTGTGCAGGAGCCTAACAAGGGCTTGGATCCCAAGACTCGTCCAGCCAACAAGAGTAAGCCCAATTCTACAATCTTAACACGGTTCTATACTCACAGTTTATGCCAGTCGTCGCTGCCATGATCTTTGGAGATACGCGACACACAGCCAACCAGCCCTACAATGTCCTCAACGGCACCGGCAAAGACGGTCTCTTCCCTCGTCCTGGTGATCAGCTCGCCAATCTGGTCAAGTATGGTGATGTGCTGCGCAACTACTGCGTTGATACGGATCCTATCTGCGCTCAAGGCGACGTGGTAGAGACGCATTTGAACTACTTTGACGTGTTTACCGATGATGTCGCGAAATGGGTCAAGGAGAGGGTTAATGCTGCTGAGGATGACGATGGGAAGAGTTCTTCAACTACTGCCAACACGAAGACGAAGGCGACTACTACGGCGACTGCAAAGGGCGAGACGACCACCGATCATACAACCAAGACATCGACCAAGGATTCGAAGACTAGTACGAAAGCGACAACCGAGAGCGAGGAGACCTCCAGTGCCACCAAGACGGAAACTGAATCTGGCGCAGAGACAACTACCACGGATGATGCTACATCGACCGCTGAGACCTTGACCGTTGATACATCAGGCGCGGATAGCTCTGGCTCCGAGACCGCCGCCGCCGCATCATCAAGTAACGACGCCGCAGCACCATCAGCAGCTGGTAATGCTGCTGGCTCAACAACCGCTCATATTGGAAGCATCTTGGTGGGACTGGCAGCTGCCCTGGCCATCTAAGATCAGCCAATGTCTACTGTTATGTATGAGATATGATATGTACCCATATCATATATAAGCTAATGAAACCTATGTCGACTGATAGGAAGGGAGGACTGCTTGTGCCTTGACGTTTATAGAGTCACGATAGAGATGCGAGATTAGAGTATAGACAATCATATTACTGGAAAAGAACTACTTAGACACTCGAAAAACCTATGAAATCTGCAAGGAGTGACATGATCCAAATACTCGGACAAAATATTAGTACAAAAAGAAACCGTAGCCCGTAATGACAGATGCAACCATTCATTCATCACCCGGTCGTGATCTTCGTTCAGTACACCAGCCACCACTGGTTGGCCGTGTACACAACATCCAACCCATTCTGCGGTCTGTGCTGACCCGATCTCCTCCTCCAGGTTGAGCTGCTCTGCTTGACATTGCTCTGGACTCGCCAGTCGCTCGGGGGCAGGTACTTTCCCCCCTCGAGGCTCTTGTCCAGCGCACTGCCGCACCACTTCTCGAACGCTGGGAGGCCTAGACCTAGACCGTTGTTCAGACGATCGTGGACCTCGCGGAACTCCATCGCTGGCTTGGTCCAGCCTTGGAGTTGATGGTGAGAAGCCTTTAGTAGCTCGAGATGTAGCTTGGCCTCGGTGATGAGCCTCTGACGATCTGGGTACGCCTCTCCAAACTCGTTTCCGTGGCAGCATGAACCCATCTCGCGTAGGACAGACTCGTGGATCGACATGGCGCTGGCTGTGCGACCACAAGAAGTGTATAGACCAGCGAGGAGACGAGAAAAGGCAAGAGTCTCGAGGTCGAGACGACCTCTGCTGCGTCGCAAGTTGTAGCAAAGCAGCTCGGCCGTGTCAATAGCACCAGAAACATCTCCACGAGCGTACTTGACGTGAACGAGAAGCTTTCCAATGTCCAGGACTGTAGTAGGTGACCAGCCACCAGATCGCTGCATCGTCTCGCGCGAGCGCCACAGACGGGAGAGAAGACTCTCGAGTTCATCCCAGTTACGCTGAGCACCAAGGAGACGAATAAGACCAGAGACATCCTCAAAGCGCAAGCTGACAAAGTCGATATCAGCAGCACGGAACGCAGCAAGAACCTCGGCCATGATCTCGCGAGAAGTCGTAAGCAGATCATTTCGCATCTTTTCATCCTTGGGACCAGGGTGCGGCACATCGATACCAGCAAGGAACTCAGCGAGCTTGTAGCCAAACTGGATGCAGCTAGGTCTCTGGTAAAGCTTCTGACCCTGCGCAAAGCGGAAAACGATTCTGCCGAGTTGGTTGGCGCAGTGGAAATCGTTGGCTTCCAGCAGGGTCTTGACCCTGGCGCTTCCGGCCCTGACGGCGAGGAGGGAAAAGTCCATCTTGCTGGCCTTGCGGTCCTTGCCGAGCTCGGAGAGGAGGGCGAGGTAGAAGAGACGGACGTCTTCGTCGCTGACACCCTTGAAGTATAGGTTGTATTCGGTCTTGAATTGTTGGAATAGTCTCTTGTCGAGGATGGTCAGGAGTTGGACGCGCTTGTGTTCTTCCCAGAAACAGCGGAGCTTGGCGCCGCACTCGAGGATGATCTCGATGTTCTTCTCGTGGGTAATGACACGAGAGTACTCCTCATACAACAAGGATTCAAACATGATGGAGGCCATAATCTCCGAGTAAGTCGTAGTGCAGTCCTTGCTGCAGAGACCGTGTTCGAAGGCGCTCAGGAAGACAAACACCAACTTGCTCACGTGGATGTCAAGCTTGAGAGTAATGTCGCTGCACGGCATACCCTCGCGGAAGATGATGAGATGACGCAGCTGGTGGAGAAGCTCGTGGCCTTGCTTGGTGAGGTTGACGCTCACATAGATGGAAGCCAGCGAGATGGCGGCGTTGAAGAGGGTCGTGGTGACAGTGACAGTGGTGATGATCTCGATGACGGAAATCTCGAGAAGCTTGATCATCTTGACGTGAGTCTCCTTAGTGTTGCACTTGTGGTACAGAATGACAACATCCCTAAGTTGACGAAGAGTCTCCTCGTGCCAGCATCCCAGTGTGATCTTGAGATGCTCGTAGGTCTCGATGCTGATTAGGATGGCTCGATCTAGGGGAATCTTCTTGGTCTCCCTGCCCGAGGTGATGATTGTCACGTAAAGCTTGGACAGACGCTTCTTGACAGTGTGCACCATAGTCTCAGTGACAACAGTCGTGGTAGTCTTTGTCGTAGTCGTCTTCTTGATGACCTCCTCGTAAATGTCGACAGCCTCATGCTCATGCTTCTCGCTCTTCTCACACATCTTGGCAAAAGCAATCAAGGCCAGAACAAAGCCATGAGAATCCTTTCCACAGACAGTAGTCACAACTTCCTTGTACTCGACCGAGATCTTGTAGAGAACAGAGAACTCGACCTTGATGTGAGTCTCGAGCACGTACGTGTATCTCTCGTAGATCTCGGTGATGAGCTCCTCAGTCACGACGAGGACTCCGCGGTGGTGGATGACAGTCTGCCACATGAGGACGGAAATGTCTCGGAGTTCAACCCACATGTGACGGTGGTAGTAGTGGCGGAGAAGGTACTGAGCAGCCTCAAAGGCATCGTGGTGGCAGTGCTTGATGTCCTTGTTAAGGATGGTGACGATCTCACGATAGTAGATGTATGCATCCTTGTGACCGATCAGCTTGCAGTGGTATCCCAAAGAATACAAGGTCTTGATCGTCAGGTGATGCCCATGACCCAGCTGCTTCTTGTATCGATCCAAGATCGAAATGTAGAGCTCAATGATCTTCTCATGGCGATGGTGCTCCTCGTAAAAGTGGACGAGAACCTGAAGAGACTCGTGAAGGAGCACATCCTCCAGAGACAGAGAAGTCAAGCAAGCGTGGTAGATGCGCAAGTGGATGTGTTCAGCCTTCTCAAAGAAGCCTTGGTACTGGTAGCACTTGGCAAGACGGCGAGCCACGAGGATACATTCTCGGGAAGAGTGCTCGTAGAGAGTAATCTTGGTCTCGGTGCTCAAGATGGCCTTCCAGGTGATCTCAAGGGTTCGCTTGATGAGGGTCTCGGCCTCTGACCACTTCTGGTGCTCAAAGTATGTGCCGATCAGGGCCATGCAGGCGGAGAAGAAGCTGCGGTCAACCTTGGTCTTTTTGCAGCGTTCATAGTGAGCCTCGTAGATCTCCTTAACCACAGTCTCTGTCACCTCAGTTGTGGTAGTGGTGGTCGTCTTCTTGGTGATGGTTGTCTCAGTCACCTCCTCCACAACCTCAGTAATGAGGATTGTAGTTCGACGAGCCTCCTCATCCTCAGTCTTGCCGTTCTTCTTGAACCAGCCCCAGACCTTGGTCAAGATAGAGAGCGTGATGCTGAAAAGACTGAAACTCTTGCAAGTCTTGCCAAGTTCCCTAATCCAGACGATGAGAGTCTCAGCTTCGCAGTGATAGTGCTCATACTCGGCCCAAAGACAGATGAGAATGTTGGTCGCCTCCTCAGTGCGCTTCACCTCACGGAGGAACCTGACGTACTCGAGGGCGATCTGAATCTTGGCAATGTGCACTTCAACACTAGCCTTGACTCGGCAGATGATGGAGATGCGTCGCCAGAGGCTGATGAATAGCCTCTCAGCCAGGTAAAACTCGCCGCAGGAGTAGTAGGACCTAGCCAGCTTGATCATCATGGAGATGCAGAGATGATCATGGATCTCGAGATGCTCACTGGTCTCAAAGATGAACTCTTCAAGCTGTCCAATCTCCTTGCCACCCTTTTCGCCCTTGAGAACGATGTCCAGGGTGCCAAAGAATGCGCCGATACGACCAGCCTCAGGAGACTTCTTGCCGTAGCGGATGACGATGATCTCGTAGAGTTCCTTGTAGACAACGGTGGCGCGCCACTCCTCCTTGATGCTGATGTATAGCTTGGCGAGCTTCTCGTACCAGGTGATGACCTCGTCACAAGAGGAGCCATACTTGTGCTTGCAGATCGTGATCCATACTCGAATCATCTCCTCGCGGTACGTCACAATCTCCGTACGCTCGGTGATGACGATGCTCTCGGTGTAGGTCAAGAACAGGTGAGTGCAGGAGCCAACAATGGCGCTTGTCTTGGACAAGATGATCCCTCCCAGCTTGGCAGCGCGGTAGAAGAATCGTGCTCCAATGATGGAAGAATCAGCTGCTGTCGAGTACTTGACGTGAACATGGCCAAGAGTGATGAGGTTCTGCAGAACAGTAACATGCTCCTTGCCGAAGCAGGTCTCCCGGATTCGGAGAGTGAGCTCATGAAGCTCGATGGTATCCTGATGACCGTGGTATCTGCGCCAGCATGGTCTCTCCAGGAGAGCAAACATGACAGACTCGGGGAAGATGTCACGGAAACCCTTGGGTAGGCTAATCTCGCCGTTGGAAACGACAAAACCAGCCTGTCTGAAGTGGACAACCCAGTTCTGCATGACATAGCCCATCAAGTGATGTCGACGGAGCACGGCATCAACAGCCGAGTCCTCAAGCTCATCGACCAGTAGCTCATGGTCACCATCAAGAGTCAGACGCGCATAGAGCAACATTCTGAGGGTCAGCTGCAGGTGGGCATCCTTGTGGGATAGCAACGACTTTCCGAGAAGACTCCTCATGTATGATTGAACATACGAGTTGCGGAAGTGAAGACGGCCACCACGGATGATGAGCAAGTCACTGCAATGCTCAGACACGAACTTGGAGATGTTGAGGGCAGTGGCACCCATAGCCTTTCGGTGAAGGTCCGTAGCGAGAAGCTCGGCAACCTCCTCGACAGCGAAGGGATTCTCCGTGATGAGCATGAAGGACAAGAGATGCTGCAACATCTCGTTCTTCTGAAGGTCCAGACGGTCCACGGCAATGCGAATCACATCAGAGAGCTCAGAACTAACGCCCTTGCTCCTAGCACGGAACGCGTCGCAAGATTTCTCTCGGTTGAGAAGACGACCAACATAGAAGGCCCAGAGGAAGTTGCCTTTGGACTTGTTCACCAAGCCCTCGATGATCTGCTCACGTTCCCGGACGTCCAAGTCGCGGTAGTGAATAGACTTGGACAAGGTCTGCCTGAGGTGAGACTCGATGTCTTCGTGGACTTCCTTCTGAGTAACCTCAAAGAGCTTGGAACCATCCTTGAGGGCAGCGACGGGTCGAGAGAAGGTAATGACATGTGTGCGAGAGGTGTCAGCGACACATCGTCGAAGAGCATGATAAAATTCTTTGACGTTCCTCTCGGACATCTCATCACAGCCATCAGTCAAGAGAACAATGGAGGTCTCTGCACGCTCAGCAGCCAGAAGCCCAGTGCGCAGGGTATCCCAAAGAGTAGCCTCAAGGTTTCCAGCATTTGAAGTCTTGGAGTAGACCTCAAAGGCCTGGACAAGTCGCTCGTAGAGAGCAACATCACCCACACTGCGCTCAAGAAGCTGGAAGAGGAAGCTCTTGACACAGGCAAGTGGTGTAGCCTCCTTGGGCGAGTCCCAGGGGAAGTTGTAGCTGAGGACGGAGTAGGATCTGTGGTCGAGAGGACGAGCAAGTCTCTCGCCAACCCACTCGGCGAGAACACTCTTTCCGCGACCTGCAGAGCCAGTGATGTTGAGGAACTTGTCGTTGCTGCCAAGGAAATGGACAAGACGCGTCTTAATCCAGTTGCAGGTATCCTCAGAGCGATCAAGGCGCTCGTACACTTCATCGTACAGAGCGTTTCTCACTGAGGACTGGGCCGATGGCTGGAGTCGTCTGCGGACAGACTTGAGACTGATGGAAAAGCCCTTGTTGCCGAGCTTGTAAGACCAGACACGGTCGCAGAGTGTGTCCTTGGCCTGCCAGATCTCATCAATCTGCTTACCAAAGGCGGTGTCAAGGCTGATTGAGACACTTGAGCCAGGCTTCAGGCTACTGATTCTCTGCTTGTAGTGGCTGGCAATAGAGCCGACGAGGTAGACAAGATCGCAGAAGATGTTGGCGGCGGCCTCTCTGATGTGAGATGGCATGTACTCCAGTTCATGGATACGAGCGACACCGGAAAGGAGCATGGCTAGCTCGTATAGAGCCATGAAGGTAGGGACGAGGGCTTTGGCCTGGTTGTGGCCAATCTGAGTAACAGTTAGTTATGGTGTTCAGGTTGAGCTAGAGCATATGTGACAAACCTCAAGGAGAACTTGGCAACTGGCCAAGGCAGCCGATGCGGAAGCATGGCCGCCATGAACAAACTTTTCAATCTTTCGGCCAAAGGTGTAAACCTGAAGACCAAAGAACTGAGCAGTGCTGAGAACAGTGTCCCAGTCGCTGCCCCGTCGGGGCATGTGGATAAGACGCTCATCCGAGATGTATTGGAGATAGTCCCTTAGCTCCATCTCTGTGACAAAGGTCTCATCATAGTCATCAAGACGGACTATCAAGTTCTTGACAGCCCTTGTAACTTGAGTCAACCTGTCAAAGTGCTCAAGCTTACTGGTAGAAGTCCTTGTTGTGACGGTGCCATTGGATTTGGCGATGGACTTGGTAGGTGTTGCCAAGGTCGAACTCTTGATGACTTCGACCTCTGGGGAGGCTCGATCAGAAGCCACAGTGGTTCGGTCACTCTCATTGTCAGAGTGTTGCGTCTCGGTGACGGCTATGGATATATCGGAGTGGTGCTTGTCCTTTCCCAAGGAGGGAAGGGAGTCCTTGATACCTTGTTTGAGAGCGTCCATTGTGTTTCGTGAGGAGGAAGCGCTCTCCTGTGCGTCAGATCGGAGTGAGGAAGAAGACGAAGAGTGGCGTTTTCTTCTGGCTACAAGAGGGATTGGACGTTAGATAAGGCTCTCAACGGACATAGAAGGTACCACTTTGAGTTGGAGGGGACAGAGGAGTGGGGGGACTAGGGAAGCTTGTACAGAGTATAGGTTGTGTGATAGACAAGAAAGGCATACCGTCAAAAGATTTTCGTAATCCCAACATCCCGATTGAGGGTTGAGAAGGTAAAGAAAGCTGCTCTAAAGTCCAGAGTCAAGAACCCAAACCACCCGAGGAAACGGTCCGCTTTATACCACACATCCTCCTCACTCATTTCCCCCTCCCCTTGATGCAATGTGCATTCTCAGCTATCCCTCGACCATATTCTTGGCTGAGCTGGATTGTCACAAAATCGGGTCACTAGCTTTGCATCATGACCATTCACGGCACGGAGCTGAACTACCGAAGAGGCAATATGCGCAAACTCGGCTTCAAGCAGGGAGGAGGGGGGAGAGAGTCTGGAGAGCTCCAAAAAGTCAATGGAGGGGGGGTGACTGCGGGAACTTTTGGGCCGCGTAAAGGTCTCGTTCGGGAACAGCGGCTGTTCAATTCTCGATATCCCGCGTGAGTGAGTTTGCCGTGGCTGAGCTGGGCAACGCTGGGCCTCAAAAGATCCCAGACGGTGGCGGTTATAGACTGACTATCACTTCAGATACGCGGTGTGGAGTAGAAAGGGCCTCGGCCGATCGACCCCAGGATTCCTAAGGACACTTGCGTAGCTCCCTCCCCCGGCGGCGGACAGATCCGCCTCTCACGGGCCGCTCTGGGAGAGTCGTCGGTTTCTCTAGCTAAGCCATGCCGCTTGGCAGAGACATTGATTTCCTAAACGGGCTTTGAAGGGCGATGCATGCCATGCGAGGTGATAGTGGCTGGCTGGGTGTGATGGTTAACGAGTTCGGCTGAGGTGTTCAGTCTGAGAGTGAGGAGGTCTGGACACTCGACTGCAATAGGAGACAGTCAGTATCAGTATGGATTGCGATATCCCAAGGGTTCCACCAAGTAACACCATGTTTATTGTTTATTCTCGATGGAACCAACGCATGGATCGCATTCCACTTCAAAGTCAAGATATATAAGACCGTTACGCGTTCAACGGTCAAAAAAACGACCAAACGGCGGGGGTCTCTAACCCGATGATTGTCGGCGCTTGCGTAAGGCTTTGAGTTCAGGGATGAAAACTACCGAAGGAGACTATTGCCTTCTCAGCCTCATTGGCGGCGCCATCTCATTCCTCAATTTCGTGTTCAGCAGAGACCATGCACGCCACCAAAAAGGTGTCACCTCCAAAGAGCACGTGTAATGTAAAAAGGAAGAGAGACAGGTTTAATTGGGAACGGCGCGTTTAATTGACTTTTTTTTCACTTCGGGTTTATGTCCGAGGACAGGTAAGAGGGTCATGCGAGGTGGAAAGACAGATATCAATGTCTTAGAGATCGTGATGCAAGGCTCGGTCGGTGGTAAATCCGATCCCGGGGAAACAGGCTCCGGGACTCGGGATCCCGGGTCGTTTCCCCCCCACTCCGGGCAGACCCCGCCATCGAAGGCGCGCCCTTCACTGAGAGAAACTCCATACTGCCCCACCAAAGACGTCAAAACACCATGGATAAATTTGGCGATGTTGGGTTACAACACGATTTAAACTTCTAACGATCGCTTTTGTTTCTATTCACGCGTGTTTCATTCCATTTAGAGGTTATACTTGCTTTTTTTATACAAGAAAGATCTCTAATCTTACACAATGGCGACAATTCGACATGCGCGCAAAGAGGGTGAGCTACCCCTCAATTAGGGATTCTTCTAGAAGCTGTCATGGATCCTAACCAGAACTCTCCTCAGATGCGCCTATAATTCTACAGCTCATCCAAGAGCTTGCCGACTATGAGAAAGAGCCCGATGCCAACAAGGCTACCGTCGAAAGTATCGAGGCCACCATCGCCTTTGCGTCATCCAATTCGCCCGACGTTGACGCTTCCATCATCCCCGATACTGAACCAACTGCGCCAACTCGACCAGCCCGATGCTTGCTCCTTTTCTCTCCAGAGGGTGTCGCCGTAGGCATGGCCTTGTATTTCTACAACTATAGCACTTGGCGATCATGCGCAGGCATCTACCTCGAAGATCTTTTCGTACGAGATTCGGAACGCGGCAAGGGATATGGCAAGAAGTTGCTCAGCACCCTGGCCAAGCAAGTCATTGCTATCAAGGGAGCTCGTCTTGAATGGGTGGTTCTCAGGTGGAACGAGCCCAGCATCAAGTTCTATGAGAGCATTGGCGCTTATGCCATGAACGATTGGGTCGGCATGCGAGTGGATGGTGATGGCTTGAACAAGCTGGCCAACCTGACGGATTAAAAGAGTTGTGATGCATTAGATATAGATCGCCCACTCGCGCCAGATGATCATCCACCCGCGCGGAATCTGCGGCTTGGGATTGATATTTTGGTTCAAGAATTAGAAGAACTCTCGGCGTTAACCTTGATCTTATGGCCGCGGGTGTCGACGTCATCAAAGATAGAAAGTTGCGCATCAGACGCGCAGACCGTGGGCTTCTTAAAAGTCCCCCAAGTAAACTTGTGTTTTAGCGTCCGTGGGTCGTGTTCCACCTTTGGTGTAAACTGCCATGCTCGTTGATATGTTCGGCGGTACCATCGTGGTGAAATCTCGCGCTTCTTGTGCTGTGCTTGATATGGTTCCTCGTCCTTTCCCTCAGGCCTAACGAAGGAGCTCTTTTTCGGTCTGCGCTCAACTCGAGCAGCGGGCCGACTCGCATAGGCCTCCCAGTTCCAGTTCGATATGGTGTTTTGTTCGGGAGCCTGTAGAGGGCTCGCGGCAGGTCGTCTTGTGGGAATTTTCCATTCGCCCTGCTCCTGTGCACCCTTACTCAACTGTTCAAGCAGGTCCCATTCGCCGTTGCTTAAGGGGGCCATCATCTTGTTGATGGCTCTTCGCCAAAAGTGAGCCTCCTTTGCCCGGACAACGTTCAAAGCGGGTGGTGACCCCCAGAGGTTAGTGTGAGGGACAGCTCCCGACGGCTTCAGACCCTTGATTTTGCGCTTGAGCCAGCTAAGATTGCTGTTTTTTTGCAGCTCCCGCTGAGATTCAAGGAGACTTGTGACCTTGTCCAAGTCCCACTTCTCGTAAAAGTCGTTTCTTATGTGTACTGGTTTGTTGTTCCATCGACCCGCGGGGCGTTTTTCCTCGACCTTCTCGTTTGCGGCTTTACTCGTTGTTGCTTCCGTATCCTTCGAAGAACCCTTTTGCCCGTCCAATGCCTTTGATACCTTGGCAGCGGCGGTGTCAGTCGTCCCATCAATGAGAGCCTCCAACGCATCCGAGTCGTTAGGGCCCTCTGGGCGCACGAAATCGGTAACGAGCTTTCTTCTACGAAAGCCCATCCTTCCAAAGCCATGATAGACGAGTTTTTCCATAGATGGCTTGTCCCCACTGTTGGCCGCCCTCAAAGTGCGCAGCGCATTGCTGGCTTTGGCGCGGCGCTTCTTCGTCACCGAATCATTTCTGCGGTGATTCCGAAATCGAGTACGGATAATCGAAGTAATAGTGGGTGAGAAGACAGGGGGGAGGTAGGAGCATTCGCGGAGAAGGTGTCGGTAGAGATGGAGAGGTGGGAGAAAGTCGGGAATGGCGGCGTTTGGGCGAGGCATTGTGGGAGTTTGTATGGGGAAATGATGAGGAATTGAATGGAGGCACGAGGCCTTAAAGCAAGACAATAAGTCAAGTTCGCAAAAGAACAATTGCCATGTTAAGGATGTGCAATTAAAGGTCACGATAGAAACAGACTGGGTCTTTGGAGCTTTGCTTGTGATTTTTGAGATCGGAGCTTGGTGCGGAAAAACTCCGGGAATGTGTTGCTCTCACAACTCAATGAAGAACAACCGCAGCTGGAGACACGAAAGAGATAAAAAGAAAGACACTACCGTAGAAGAGTCTGTTGCTCGTGTCACCTAACATGAGGGGGTGAGCAACGGCTTTAGCATCATCAATTCTAAAGTTTCGTGAAGAGGTTGTTCATGATCCAATTGCAGAGTCCTAGTGCGTTCTCTCGAAAGTGCGTGAGCATCATTCATTACTTTCATTATGGCGCGCCGTAAAGCGCATCCGTCTTGACCTCATCTGCCTAGATGCAGTGTCACTTTCACAGTGGTGCACAAACTCGTTGCTACGCCTTAACATGGCCCAAGTCACGGTTCTCTGTGCAACACACCTCAAATGAATGCACAAGTCTTATGCACATCGGATGCCGTGTGCACCACGTGGTTCCACACCAAAGACTGGCCAGGACTGTTGCTGGTCGCAACAAGTGGTTGCATTAGCGGCTTCAACCATTCACGCATGGCCTCGAGGCAAATGAAATGACCGCGAGCGTCATAAAAACCATGGTCGTCTGCACAACTATGGTCTCCCGGTGAGCCGACTCGAAACAGTAGGTGGCGGTGGTCGCTGGAATGGGCCGGCTGGGCTGGGGGGCCTCATCACCAGTCAAGGCGAGGCCATTCAACTAGCGGGGTTCACGTTAATTACGCGCCCAGAGCGCGAGACACGTTCCCCGACCGACGCGAAAAGCACGAAACCGACACGTCTCGATTAATTGAACGCATCCTGTCCCGTCGTTGATTCTACACTGGAGCCCACTGATGCAAGTGAGCACAACCTAGTAGTCGGTTACTTTGACGTGCATGTAATTAACACGAGCACGAGCGCCGTCGCTTGAGCAGGTACAGAACGTGCATCGACATCTACGATCCCGCGCACAATTAAATCCAGCCATGCCAACACTTCTCTGATCTGTACAAGGAGCAGACGATCGAACAAGTCACATTCATCAAGCGCCAACAATTTCAACTCGCAGCGACAGCTTCTCTGCTTCAGTGACCTGTCGCCCGCTAAGCTGCCACCTCACAGCACCCCCCTCAGCACCCCCGCAGGTCCCTTCCAGGGCACTCGTTCAGGTACCTCGGACCCTTTCCTGCACTGAACCTCAGCTGCACAACTCCGCCCCGGCCCACTGCAGCGCAGGCAGGCTATCTCGAGGAGCTCATTTCGCCTCGACTCCATCTCAACTCTTTGCAACCACCAGTTTTTCGAGCGCACAAAACCACCGAAACTCGACGGCGGATAGGCGCATGGGCAGTCCCAGAATCCCGGTTTCAGCCTCATGAGGCGCTTCTCTTCTTCTGTATAATTCTCATCGTCCTTCTCTTGCCACCTTTGACGTCCATCTTCTACGTACCCCTTCGACCGATCCTTTCATTGGCGCTGATGCTGTTGCGCCCTCGACGACTCAATCCGTATACCTCGTCTCCTTGACCGTCAACGACGACAGCATTCACCAACTTTCCGGTTTTCACAAAAGATGCCTTCGGCATCGCAAAAGTCGCAGAAATCTTTCAACATGAGTCAACAATCGCAATCCGGCCTCTCCGCCTCCTTCCATCGAGGTTATAATGGAGACCCTGAAGGACCCCAGATCTATTCGGTACGCAACACCCTTTATCCTTTACAGCTCTCCACAGAAATCTACTGGACTATGCGATCACTAACCAGAGCAATTTGGAAATAGGCATCCTACTCGGGCGTCGACGTATACGAAATGGAGGTTAACAACATCGCTGTTATGCGCCGTCGCAACGACTCATGGCTCAATGCCACACAGATCCTCAAGGTTGCCGGAGTCGATAAGGGGAAGCGAACCAAAATCCTCGAAAAGGAGATCCAGACAGGCGAACACGAAAAAGTCCAGGGAGGCTATGGAAAATATCAGGGCACCTGGATAACATTTGATCGTGGAGTCCAGGTCTGCCGCCAGTACGGAGTTGAGGAGCTGCTGCGACCACTGTTGACCTATGATATGGGCCAGGATGGTGGTGTTGCTGGTCGAGGCGACTTTAATACACCAACAAAGGAGCAGGCCATGGCAGCTCAGCGCAAGCGCATGTACAACCAGAGCGTGGATGGAAGGCCGAATGGACTCTCGGGGACATTTTTCAAGAACATCTCCAGCACCGCTTCGCATGCCGTTGCCGCCATCAGCAAGGCCCGATTTGATTCTCCAGGACCTCGAAGTCGCAACGGACCCACGAGAGCACCCAGCTTCAGTCGCCAACCATCGATGCAGAATGGTGATGATTTCCCTGGTAATTCTCAGCAAAGCTTTGCCTCAGACTATGGCCAAGGGGTCGACTCGGCCTATTCGACTCAGCAACAAGCCGCCAGCGCAATGCAGTTGAACGAGCCCGAGCCTCCTCGAAAACGTCAGCGTGTGACTATGACACCCGCCGATAGCTTCAACGCTTATGGTCAGAATATGGATATATACGCCGCGGCTTTCCCAGGGTCTCCAACCGAACCTAATGAGTCGTTTGTCTACACCCAAAGCGTCGTTCAGGATCGATCACCCGTCGATGAAGGCAATGGACCCCTACCACCTCTTCCTTATGAAATGTCACCCGACGTCGAGATGAAGCGCAGCATGCTGATGGGTCTATTCATGGAACCTGCCACCACCGATGCCTCCAAGCACGACATGCTCCGCACCTTTACCCCCCTCGAATTGGATATGCCCATTGATCTGCAGAGCCATACAGCACTCCATTGGGCAGCCACCCTCGCGCGCATGCCTCTTCTCCGCGCTCTGATTGCCGCCGGCGCCTCTCCAGCCCGAGTGAACGCCTCTGGGGAAACGGCTTTAATGCGGGCCTGTTTAGTAACCAATTCTATGGACCATGGGTCATTCCCCGATCTCCTCGAAGTCTTGGGTGGTACAATTGAGGCTCGCGATCAGAAGGGAAGGACGGTTCTCCATCACATTGCGGTCACCAGCGCAGTCAAAGGACGCAATGCCGCCAGCCGATATTACCTTGAGAGTCTCTTGGAGTGGGTGGTGAGACAGGGCAGCGTACCCAACAGTCAAAACACACAAGCCAACGGCAACGTTCCCAGCAGCCAACAATCAACCATTCCCAAGATGGGCATTGCCCGCTTCATGAGCGAGATAGTTAACGCCCAGGACAGCGCAGGAGACACCGCCCTGAACATTGCATCACGGATTGGAAACCGAAGCATCATCTCACAACTGCTAGAGGTTGGCGCTGACCCGAACATTCCCAATAAGGTTGGATTGAGGCCAGTCGACTTTGGCATTGGAGGCGATAGCACCGAGGATAAAACCAATGGTGAGACCAACGTCGAGAAGAATGGTGTTACCGGGTCAAGCCAGCGAAGTCGGGAGAGTAGCGATGAGATCGTTGCCTGTAAGTCAAGATACCTTAACTGTTGCCCACATTCAATACTAACTCTCCACAGCGATAACTCACCTCCTGACCGAGACTGGATCAGCCTTCCAAACAGAGATGAAGTCGAAACAAACTTCTCTTGATACTCTTCACAGCACTCTCCGCACAACATCAACACAGCTCGGCGAAGCCCGAAGGAGTCTCGAGCATCTCAGTGCCACACTCAAGAAGCAGCAGCTGGCACGACAAAAGGTGGCCAACCTATCACACGCCCGCGAGGACGAACAAGTGCGCCTCATGCAGGAACAATCCCGTACCTCACAGCCCAACCCCTCTTCATCATGGGAAACGGAGCTATCGGCCATGCTCGAAGCCGCTGACGATACCTCTGGTGGAGGATTTAGCGGAGAAGGTCTTCTTCCTTCTGCAGCTGTCCTTCGCGCCCGTGTCAATGCTGTCCAGGGTCGTCGCGACATGACAAGAAAGATGGTCTCGGCTCTCAAGGGGCGAAGCCGTGACGTCGAGGTCAAGTACCGCCGCGTCGTCGCGCTATGCACCGGTGTCCAAGAAGCCGAGGTTGACGCCGTCGTCGACGGTCTCCTCAAAGCCGTCGAGAGTGAACACGAGGAACTCGAGATCGGTCGAGTCAGACGCTTCCTCGGTGGAGTAGAGGGCGTCGTGCACTAGTAATTGCACCCATCTCTCCTCGTGTTCCTCTTCAACCTCCCTCTCTCTACCCTATAATTATCACATCAGGGCGCGCCCTCCTCCAACTACATCACCTCGAACGGCTCACCACCATTTTCCTCTAATGACTACTATTGCCTCGCCTGTACGAAACCCATACTTTTTTTTTTCTTTGTTTGTATACACGGTGCTTTTTGATACCCACCGAGCCCTAAAAGCACCCCCCCTTGCTCGTGGTGGAATTGGGAAACGGCGTTCTTGATATACGGTAATGGTTCTTTTTTGTTATTCTATCTTCTTGGAGGTCTGATTTGGCCTTTGTTGATGTGGCCTCTGTTGGATGAGAGATTTCTGGAACGTCTGGCAAAAAACGCTTGTTTATATGTTTATCAGCTACGTTTGAGTGAAGGGGGGTCGGTCCCAAAGGTATAAAGTAAAAAAGGAGACCAAGAAGTCCGTTTGGATTGGGAGAGGTTATTCTTTTTTATGATGGTGTGCAAAACAGGACCCATATGAGCACCGAGAATTGATTCTATTGACATGTCACTATGCTTGACTTTGTTGTGAATTTGTCTCAAGCTTTGAATAAAAAAAGAAAATGTTTGCCCAGAAATGTGAGGAGTCTGTTAGCTCCGTGGACACCTACCAAATGGTCTCCAAGCCATAAACTCCGCAAACACCTTATGATGCCTATCCCTAATATATAAATCCTTCCCTCGCCCTGGATCTCGATATAATCCCAGGGGTTGAATGGTGGTGTCAAACACTTTGTCATGCAGCCTACGCAATGCCGTTCCGGTATACACCCTCCCACCTTGCCTCTACGCCCCCTACCTTTCCCTTCAGCACCTTGATCTCGGCGTCCAGCTCGTCCACGTTTCTCGATAGGGCGCTAACCTCCTCGAATCGCCTCGAGCCATGCGCCGTCTTGACCATTGCCTGAACCATGAAGCGTTGCTCTTCAAGCACGACCAACTTTTCCCGCAGCTCCTTTTCCTCTGCCTCAAGCTGGCTAACCACCGTACTACCCTCGCTCGGCGCCTGAGATGCTGTGTCGGGGTCGGCGAGTTCTGAGTGTCGGAGTCCAGAGTGCGTGTGTGCGAGGAGGCGTGATGAGGATACGGCCGTGGCGGATGAGGCAGATGACCGTGAGCGAAGTAATTGCGGGAGGCTCTTGAGCGGTAGCATGTTTGTGTGGAGGAAGCTACTGGCATACGTGTAGATGGCCATTTGGAGACGGCGCTGCGTGGCGCTTTCAGATGGGAGGTCACGCAGACGTTTGGCAGCAGTGCCATACTTGCCGAAACTGTCCACAAGACGTTTTCGTATCTTGGCAGCCTCCTGGATCTGCGCATGTGTCGGCGGGGGCTTATTAAGATCGATTTCTCCCGTGTCGTTCTTCTCCGGCTGCAGGTTCAAGAGCGCGCGGTGGAATCCTGGAAGCAGTTGTTGGATGCCTCGTTCAAACTGCCTCAGAGTCTCGTATGCGCGCTGGTCCGGTGGTTTATGCTGAAGAGAGGCCGTAAAGTCGCGGGCCGAGAAGATTGTATGTTTGCATTCTCGACACATTCGAATATCGACGCTGACTTGACCAGGGGTTGAGGGAGGTTTCTCAGTTGCATGGTTAGCGGTTGTCGATCCATTGACACCACTCGAGATATCAAGTCCGACTTCAGAAGAACAGCCTGTTTGCGGATCACCACACACCACGCGACCGCATATCCGACAATGATGTCTCCTAAACGTCCAAGAGCCAAAATCCTGCTGGCAAAACGGGCACTTGTGGACATTGGCATCCTCTTCCCAAGTGACGACAGATTGCTCGATAAGTTTCCGCGCGTTCTTCTGACCCGCCAAAGACGTGACTGGCGAGAGCAAAGAACCGGCTGACTGTGTAATCTTTTCGGGGGGGTTCGCTAATAACCGCGTGAGCTTTGTCAGGCGTTTTTCGAGTCGTGAAATTTCCAGATTTTGTCGTTCTACTTTCTTCCTCCTCTTTTCAAAAAGCATGCTGGTGTGGTCTGTGAAACCGCCCTGGTGATCGTTGTATCCTTCTCTTGATTTAAAGCATGTCTCGCATACTCTCGCCCAGTATCCTCGGACAGGTTCATGGGTCGCGCTGCGGCTCAGCTTCATTTGGTACATGGTATGTTCCTCGCAAAACAGTCGCCCGCACTTCCTGCAGTTGACGCTTCCATTTATCGGTCCTAAACTTCGACCGCATGTCGGGTCGGTACATTGATCATAGCTAGTCGATCGTTGCCAATGTTGGCGTGTGATGAGTTCGTCGGGGTCGATGGGGCCTTCGAGGGGGCTCTTCCCAACGGCGATCGAGGGTGGTACAGGACTGGATTCGTTTGATTCAAAGACGTCGAGGCCTCGTAGTTTCTGGTTGATGAGGGAGAGGGGCTGGAATCGCTTCGCCTTGAGGACTTGCTTATCGAACCATGTCTTGACTTCGTCTTGCTCTTCCTCGGGTAGTTCTTGGTGATTGTCGTCGATGTGTCGGTTCAGTTGCAACAGCGTCATCTACTTCGAGTCAGCAAACACTTAACACATTGTCGTTTTCATGCCATACCATCTCCTCGTTGCAGATAGGACAGACGAGTGCGCCATCAGCCGGGCCTTTGCCTTGGACGCCAACGCTGATGCTGTCGCCGATGCCCGGACCAGCGAGTTCTGATGCTATCCCACTGACAGGCGGCGAGATGGACGATGAACCTATCGACACAGTACTCTCAGAGGCCGCTAGCGGGCTTCCAACTCGCGGCGCATTCGCATTCGGAGGTGTCGGGGGAGCGAGTCCCTTGCCACTACCCAAGATGCGGCCGCCGCCCAGCTTGCGGCCCGACATAATGGAGGATGTATGCCCTTTGTTATCGTGATGGAAGGAAGAGAGTAAAAAAGGGGGAAAACTCAAAAGCAACAGAGAGTTTATGGAAGGCAAAATGGAAGAAACGTTAGACAGCGACCGCAGTTGGTCAAGCTCCGCCTCGAGGAGGAGCGCTGCACCGCCTTTGGCTGGAGTAGGACTGTAGGGATGTCCGGGTTTGGAGGTGGAGGTACGTATTCTGGGAGAGGAGACGGGATGACGGCGCTAAATTGAATGCGTCAGATAGAGGGGTACTCTCACCGTCACATTGACTTGCGGTGAGGAAGAGTACTATGATATCATGCACTCCCCTTCCCTCATCCAGTTAGGTCACGTTCGCTTCCTCCCGTTCCCCGTCTCTTGTCTTATCGTAACCCTTGTTGATAACGATAAAAACGCCTCGTCACCTTAACCCTTCACGGCAATGAATGGGGAAAAATGACCCCCAGCCAACAGTCAACATCAGCCCAGCTGGCGCTGGCTTCTCCGGCATCTCCTTGTGACTCTGCTACCGAGACTACTTCTTCAACCTCCTCCTCCGCCTCGGTTTCTGCTCCATTGTCTTCCGCCCAAGCAGCCATGGCAAAGACGTATCCTCCCGTGCAGCCCGGAGGCAGCTTGATCCTGGCATGGCAGATTAAGCAGAAGAAGGTGCTCATCGTTGGCGGCGGTGATGTATGTTTGGTTCATCTACTTGGTCTCGCGTCCCTGAGACATTGGTTGCACATGTTTGCCCACCACAACATGCTCTTCTGTTGGCTCACCTTATTTGTTCCGTCTCTGACTTGGCTTTTCTCTATTAGGTCGCCGCCGGTCGCATCCTCAACTGCCTCAATGC
>JAALXN010000998.1:0-15320 GCA_012978555.1 Fusarium drepaniforme
TGCTAACACATGGGCTTTGCAGGGATTCGAAAACCACCTGTCTGCTCTCAAGAGTATGCACGGGTCGGGTTTCTTCAAGATGACTACTGGTTATGAATCACCTACCTTTGTGAACCAATGGGTACAGGGCAACCTGAAGCGCCACATGGGCAAGATGTCCTTTGACTCCCCTTACCAATCCAACATTACACCCCGCGAGTCCTTCGACATGGGCGACGATGATGACAAGTCTTTTGACTTTACACAGGCAAGTCTCCCTCAATCCCCTCCCCTCGATGGATCCCAACTAACTGTCTTGATTCACAGAATGAACTGGCCGAGGCACTGTACCACCCTCAAGCCCGAGAGATCGCTGGATACACCGCCAACGAGGTCAAGGACAGGTTTTACCACCTTGCGAACTTCCTCGCTGATTCCACCAAGCGTGAAGAGGTCCTCGACCGAGACGTGCAGCAAACCCGAGAGCGAATCGACGCCCGAAGCGCGCAACTAGAACGCTTCATGGCACTTGTACGACGGCTGGAAGCGCAAGGCAACGCCGCCAATGCAGCCCGCCGACGTGAAGAGATCTACCGACAGGTCTCCCAACTTCTCAAGGTCACTGGCGCGGAAGGATTCGAGGCCAAGTCTCGATGTGAGGCCAAGAGTGAGCTTTACAGAGATCTCCTCCATCGAGAGAAGGCGCTCGTGGACGCGGTTCAGGAAGAGGCACGAGCCATCGGCCTTGGTAACCATACCCCCAATGAGCTCGAGTGGGCTCTCGAACAGATGGTAGCCGGTGACAGCCTTGAGTATGTCGAGGATGCTCTGAACAGCTGCTTTTGAACGATCTCTTGTTACGATCTAGCTCAACTCACGAACGCAGACCATCACCTTTAACAACAGCAACCATGAGCGACCGATACCACTTCTTCGATCCGACTTGGCGACACTAGATCACGAACACACTGTACAGTAGATAGGATCTTCACTTACTACCTCCTCACCTCCACTTCTACACACACGCAAGCACCTTTCATCTTCATCATTAGAGAAAGAGAGTCTTGCTCAGAGATCCCCTCGAGGGACACCAACATCACTCTACACATCGACACCATCACGACACGAATTTCACTGCTCGCTGAAACGGCTTGAGCACAGGTACCGACCAAATCAGCCTTTGCATTTTCACTCATCTTTTTACTGCGAGCTCTTTCTTCATCTCTTCTAGTTCTACTCATCTATACTCTACTAGGAGTTTCGGCAACGATACCACACGGGCATGCAACACTGCAGCACTGGAAACGGTTGGTATATCTGTTTTTTCACATTGCATCGCGATCTTGCTTTTTTTTCTCTTCTGCTTTCTGCAACATTTTCGGCATCTTAGACATGCACGAACGGACATTCAAGGTTTTGTACAAAGGGCACAGTATGGTTTTTGTTTTTACATTGTTTTTTTTCATCGCCCAGGTTTATGGCAAAGGTATCGCAAGGGAAAAGGGAACGGTTTATCAGGAATTAGGGCAGCCAGGGGGAAAAAGGCGCCCCGGAAAAGGGTTTTGCTATTGTTTTGCTATTGTTTTTTGCTATGCATATTTACCGATCTTGAGGGGTTTACTCGATCGAAGACTCATAAAGAGTAAATGAATGAATTTTGATACATCAACATCTTGATGACTTCTCTCGTGATCTGACTCTCCTTCTCTAACTTGATCACAACAAGTCTTTGCTGTGAAATCCCTGTCATCATCATCATCATCATTGCAACCATCTCAGCCGTAATCATTCCATATTATTTATACATCAGCGTCTTGATGACTTCTCTTGTGAGCGTGAATTAACTTTGATCATAGGTCTTTGTTGTCATCATCATCATCATCTCTACAACCATCTCAGTTGTAATCATTTCTTATTGTAATCATCCATCTCATCCAGGGGGGTATCATGACAAAATCCATTCCCATCAAGCCTCTTGCTGCTTCTTAGTCTCATGCTCTTCCTCAGAGTCTTCTTGATTCTGCTTTGTTTCTCCATCACCATCACCTTCGCCTTCCTTGTCCATGACGTTTTCGAATTGTGACCACAATGCCTCGACCGACGAGAATTCATTGCCGACCTGTTACAACAAATCAGCTATGTGACTCTTCCAAAGTAACACACTTCTGAAAAGAGGAGGGACGCACCGCAATGACTGCCTCGAGGGATCGGTTTAGCTTGTTGATGTTGGCGAGAACATGCTCAAAGCTCTGCCACCGACCGTTAGTCTCATCACATGTTAACAGAGAATCGGGTGCGTTGTACCATGGCAATCTCGCCGATGAGGGCTTCTCGCTGTTGCTCAAAATACGTCTTTTCATGACCGCCCATTGCGGAAGCAGACCTCGGATTAGAAGCCATCGTCAAAGTCTCGTCGTTGAAGGGTTGTCGCGTCTTTGTTTGGAGTATGCATGATCAAAAGCGCGACTGGGGTTGGCGGGGTTCTTGAGACAAATAGTGGGGTCGGCTCATGCCCAGTCCACGCCAAGTTTCATGACACACACCATCACAAGAGGAGAGCAATCATGACAAGTTAATAAATCAATAATAAAACAATTGTTATCAATGTCTAGTAAATAAATACCTTAGGCTTACAACTAAAAAAAAATGCATACACTGCATACTTAATCCAAGATTGATCCTTGACCACCAAACCAACCAATCCACCCTCGTTGTACGCCGAATATCACACGCATCACGCCTCGTTGGCGGATAATATCTACTGGTATAATCATGCTACCAAACTCTCCCATGTTTCAACATTATTCAAGTCCCTCACTCACCTCCGGTACTGGTCCGGATGCCTATCATACTCGTGTGGCCTCAATCCCCTCATAATATCGCGGGGGTCTCGTCCGTCTCGCGGGTCTCGAGGATCTCGGGCATCTCTCATCTGTACATTTTGCTGCTCGTGGCCTGGGTAGCCGGGGCCTCCTGGTGGAGGAGGTCCGCGGTTGTCATACACTGGCGTGTAGCTCCGACCCGGCATCTCTCTAGGATCTCGCGGCGGAGCAGGGCCTGGGGTAGAAGCATAGCGCGGGTACGCCTGTGAGGGTGGTGGCACTGGCTCCGGTCCACGACCAGGTGGCGGGTATCGCCCTTGCATTTGATGTTGCTGAGGAGGAATTCCACCTCCCGAGGCATAGTACGGCCCGCCACGTCCATCGTCTCTTAGGGGCATGTGATGAGGTGGTTGTGGTGGTGGCTGTGATGGGGCCCATGATGGAGCAGGTGTCTGAGGCTTGGATGCTGGATGTTGTGTTGGCCAAGACTGTTGCGAAGGCGGCGGCTGCGAAGTGGTCGGGGGCTGTGATGGCCACCCTGTCGCCTGTTGGAGACTGCCTGGCGGTTGTTGGTGAGTTGGCGTTGGCCATCCAGCATCACGACTGCTCTGGGGAACCTCTCGCGAGCGAGAAGCCGACGGATGTAGCGCGTACTGTCCACCCGGTGATGCAGCGTGAGGGGGCTGGGCAGCACCATATGACGTAGGATATCCCTGACCCTGATACATCTGGCTGGGTGGACCAGGAGGAGGATAACGATGACCACTCTGAGGCGAGTTTGTCCCACTCTGAGAGGTTGGCTGATAAGGGTTTTGCCTGTAATAGTCTCTCTCAGCCCCGGCAGCATCAACCGAGACCCCGATTGAAGCCCTCGAAGCCCCCATGTGCTGGGGTTGGGGTGAATCTGTGTATGTAGGCTTGAGTGAAGGCATTGCTGAGGCTCCCCCTGATGGTGCTCGTCCATAGGGGGAATATGGCTCCGGCTCCCGACGCAACTGCGAAGGGGGTACCGGCCCCGGTCCAGGTCCAGGAAGAGGGCGGCCCATGGCTGGAGGCGGGGGTGTAGGTGAAGGCCTCATAGGCGTGTTGGCTACATCACTGATGCGCTTGGGCGGCGGCGGAGGATCATCATCATTGAGCAAGGCAGAGATATTGAATCCTCCCTTGCGAGGCTCTGATGGACGTGGAGGTGCCGGCGCTGGAGTTGGCGTCCCTGCCTGGGGTGTCGCTGAGCTATATCCCTCATGCAGCGAGCCAGTTGACGGCCTATGTTGAAGTGACGACACTGGCCGACTGGTGGGCGTTCCCATCTGAGGAGACCGGACCTGCGGCTGCTCGCTGAGCAGATTCCTCACCGGCTGCGCAGGAGGTTGCTGTTGAGGTGGTGGTTGCTGCACAGGTGGAGGAGCATACGTCGGGGGTCGAACCGGCTCTTGCGGTGGCGGTGGTCTTGCGAGAGGCTGGCCACCAAGACTTCCTTGCTGTCGATGTCCATGTCCAAACTGCTCGTAATGGTGCGGTGGAGGGGCAACTTCCGGCTCTTGCTTAACCCGCAACGTTTGCCGCTCCGATTGACGCACCATTTCTCTCTCCCTCTCTCGTTCTCTTTCTCTTTCTCGTTCCCTCTCCTGCCGCTCACGCATCTGCTGCATTTCCGCCTTCTGTCGCTCAATTTGAGCGTTGTGTTGTTGTTGCTGTTGCTGTTGCTGTTCAAAAATGGCATCGGTTCGCGCCGGCTGTAGAGGTGGCTGTGCTGCAGCCAAAGGCCGCTCTCGTGGCTCTGCAACTGGAGGACCAGATGGTGCTTTTGGAGGAAGCGGCACTCGTTGGCCCTGTTCACGCTCTCGCTCGGGGAATCCAAACTGCCGGACAGGTGCTCGCAGAGGTCGTGCGCTAGGTGACATTGCCTGAGAGACAGGCTGGGCAACAGGATGTTGTTGTATCGCCATGGGCTGTGCTGGTGGCTGAACAAGAGGTTGCTGCACAGGAGCCTGAGCGATGGGAACACCATAGTTGGAGAACGGCTGGCCTCGAGAGGCCTGGGCAGCCGCTTCCATCTTGGCAGCTTGAGCGGCTTCGTTGTGAAGTTCGATACCAGGAGCAACAGCAAGAGGTCGAGACGCGGCAGACGAGTTGTCGTATCTTCTCCCACGACCTCCCTGTGATGGTTGAGGAGGATCAGGCAACTTCTCGCCACGAGCCTTCTTCCTGTCGGCGTCTTGAACAATCGTCTCCCATTCAGCCTTGCCTTGATCCTTCTGGCGGACAAAGTAGTTTTTGACCTATTTGAAATATTAGTTCACATCAACAAGTGTGACTCAAACATGTGGGAACTTACCATAACAGCGGTCTTGGACCCCATGTGGGCCGCGATCCCAGTCCAGTCGGATCCAAATGAGCGCAGTAGGTGTGGGAAGTCATTAGATTCAGACACACTCCAGTAACTCGATGCTTGGGTCGGCGCCTTACGCTCTGGCTGAGGCTGGGCAAGGTTGAATGTTGTGATGGCTGGCTGGGGTGGAGGTTCCGGCCGAAGCGAAGGAGCTGCCATAACCTCCGAGATGGAAGAAGAGGCAGCAATAGGCTGAGGCCGATCCATGACCGGCATAGGCGGTTGCTGTTGAACAGGGAATGGTGGCTGTATACCTGACGGTTGTTGCTCGAACTGAGTTGGGAGCCGATGAACCTCGGCTGGTGGAGGCGGTTGTGTCTCCGTATTGAGGGCCCTCGAGTTGGACCTTGAGCGGCCCTTTCCGGGAGCCGGAGCTGCAGCCAGCGTTTGGTTCGTCTTGAGCGCTTTCGCATCTTTGTCCTTAGCTTTGCGTCCACGCTTCCTCCCATCCACCTTCTCTGGATGGTCGCCCTTAGCTGACGCTCCACGTCTGCCAGGCGTGGCAGAGGGTGTCGAGTTGTCTGTGTCCACAGCCGGTTGTTCGAAGCCCCATGTCGGTGCGGCCGCTCGTCTTGGCCGTCTTCGCTCTCCATTTTCTCCAGTCTCGTGGTTCTCTTCCGTTTCGCCTTCGCCGTTGCCGAGTTCAGACACCAGTGCACTAGATCGCTGCTTGCCTCGGCCACCCTTCTTGCGTCTCCTAGGTTGCTTCTTGAGCTTCTCCTTCAGATTCAGGTCCTTCTTGTTCATGTAGTAATACTGGATACAAGCGGAAAAGTCGCGATGGGGGATACCATCCGCGACTCTGCCCCATTGTTTTGGTGCTTCCAAGTATCGCTTCTCAAATAGACTGGCCTCCTCTTCGGAAAAGTTGTTGACAGGCGGAAGTACGCGCCATGCTGCCACGAGCCTGTCGACAGGAGTGAAACCGGAATGGTCAAGGTATTTGATGTTGTCCCTCTCCTCTTGAGTCCAGATCATATCAGGTATAACGGCGTCCTTATCGGTACGATATTTTTCCTGCTGCATGCGGAGCTCCCGTTCCTTTCTCTCCTCGTCCTCTCTCATAGATGCCTGGAGAACCCGCTCTAGGTCTCGTTCGGTTGCAAAACGACGACCACGGCCGCTGCCCTCGTGCTTGGGCTCCGGAGTCACCGCGCCAGTTGCCTCTGCCGTCGATGTGGAGAATTTTCCCCGACTCTTCACCGCGGCTGGGTCATTCGATGTCGTGAAATCTAGATACCGCACGTAATTGTCGGCATAGATCTTACGGTCGCGTTCTTGTTCGGCAGTCTTTTCCAGGTGCAGCCTATCCAAGTGTTCCATGACGAAATCATAGATGCCAGGGTCCGCATCCAAACTACGCATGAACTCCCTGTCTTCATGCCACGGCTGGCAGCCAAAGTCGGGAAGGCTGTCAATCGGAGGTGTGGTCATAGACTGTCGGATGGCGCTGACGTTCATGAATGAATCATCCTCAGACTCTGTCTCGTCGTCGTCAACTTGGGAAGGTGTGCTAGGAGGCTTCGATCCCGTCTCAGTTGTTTGAAGAACAGCATTAGGAGAGGGAACGGCAATAGACATAGGTTCAGGTGCTAGATGCTCGGTAGAAGTTGCCTCGGGCTTCTCGATAAGGCCTTCAAGGGGTGCTTCGATGGGTGCCTCGATGGGTGCTTCGCTGGGTTTTTCTGTGACCTCATCGCTCGGTTTTTGGAGTTGAGACTCGACCGCCTTCTCGGTAGGAGGCTGACTTGGCTGGATATCCATGGAATTCTCGACTGTTGCCTCTACCGGTTCCTCGCGTGGGGTCTCGCTCGGCTTCTCGAGTTCAGGGGCCGGCACCTCAGCCGGTTTGGTGGCCTCATCTTCCTTCAGCGTTTCTTCTACAGTAGGCAGGGCTGCCTCGGGAGCTGCTGGGGCCACTTCGACAGTTGGTTTGGCGGTGTCCTCTATCTTCGGTTCAGGTTCAGGTTGGGGCTCGGGTTGAACCTCAGGCTCGGGCTCGGGCTCAGCCGGCGTGGGTTCCTTTACGGGCTGTTCGGGGGCCTCTTCTTGAGGCTCTTCAGTCGGCTTTTCGACTGGTTTCTCGACAGGATCTTCGGTGGTTTCCTCGGTCGTTTTCTCGATGACCATTTCGTCAGGTTTCTCGTCGGGTTTCTCGACAGGTTTCTCGACGGGCTGCTCGACGGGCTCCTCCTCAATGACCATTTCGCTCGGCTTTTCATCCAGTTGCTCGATAGGCTTTTCGCTAGGTTTTTCGATGGGCTTTTCATTGGGCTCTTTGATAGGCTCAGGCGCCACAGGCGTGGGCTCGCTCTCTGCCATGGGAATATCCACAGTTTCCACAGGCGGTTCTTCGGGCTTTTCCACGCTGGCAGGGGCTTCAGGCTCATGGTCTGGCTGTGTTGGTGGTTCTGGAGTAGCCTTTGACGCATCGACAGCGTCAGTCATCTCTGTATCCTGGCTTGGTTGCTGATCGAAGGGTGCGGGCTCCTGGATCTTCTCGGCAACAGGTTCGACAACGGGCTCGGCAATGGGCTCGACAACAGGCTGATTCACTGCCTCTGGTAATTCCTCCACCATCTTCATCAGACCTTCACCCTCGCTAACGATTTTCACCATTGCTCCATGTGACAAAGCCGCAAACCGGGCCATGATCTGTGTGGGAAGCTTGGGCTTCTCTAGTTTGCTGAGCTCCGCCTCGGTCTTTGCAATCTCCATAGCGAAATAGTCCGCCATGTCTTCATCATCGTCGGATTCGGAGTTTTGCTCAGGGGGTGCTGTCTTCGGTGGCAGCGCGAATCTCACAACTGGAACGATAGGAAGCTTGCGCTTTCGCTTGGGTGCTTGCTTGGGCGGTTCCCTCGATTCTCTCATGCGTTGCTCTGGAGGTTGACCGAACCTCGGAACACTGTCGGTTGTCGGCGATGGAATAGGTCCACCACGATGAGAATCCCTGGGAGCACTAGGAGCATTAGTAGGCCGAGCATCCCTGTCCATCGAAGCTCTCGCAGATTGGGACTCTCGCTCGGACCGGACCGTAATCTCTCCTGGTTCCGCGCTGTAATTTGATCGTGCTCGGTTGTCTATGGCCGAATAATGAGAGTCAGACTTGGCATCGCTACTACGCGGCCGCCTGTCGTCATCGTGATAATGGTCATACTGTGAGCTATCGCGTCGTAGTGGTGGTCGTTGCTGGTGGACAAAGCTCGGGGATCTCATCATCTTTGGGGAGTCGGGAGCCTTTTTGAGATTCGGGTTGATCCACTGCTTGCTGGACGGCCTTGGTGGTGGTGGTTGCTGAGCTCGAGGTCCAACCGGGATCGGAGGGCTATCATGAAGCGACTTGGCCGGCCCAACTGGGGGCATTGGTGGTTCATGACCAGCTGAGGGAGGTCGATCGTTGAAAGCTCGGGGAGCAGTAGGAGGAACCTTGACCGCAACACTTGCTGGGACGTAGCCCTCACCCACACTCAGAGCGCGACTCGGAACGGAACCAAAAGCGGGAGCTGAAGGTGCAACGGGTGGTGGCGAAACATCTTTACTAGGAGGACCAGAGTCGTGACCAGCATTCGCGCGTGCTTCCAGCTTGCTTCGAAAGAGTTCACGGTCTCGGGGATCGCGTTCATCTCGAATATCGCGTCGGGTTTCTGGGTCAGCGTATCGGTCCATTCGATCCATGCGGTCCCTTTCATCGCGATCTCGACCCCAGCGGCCCTCTTGAGACCTACTTCGTGGATAGCGATCCCCTCTGTCGTCCATGTAAGGAGGTCCTCTGCCCCTCCCTCGATCTGCGGACCAGTCTCCTCTTCCTCTACCGCGTCCACGATGAAATCCACCACCACGGGGATAAGGCGACATGCCAAACTGAGGGTCGGATGAAGAAGATCCTGCTGAAGGAGGCCCGCCATCACGAGAACCTCTTCGAGACCTATCAACTTCGACTCCAAGCGGTCCATCTCGATCTCGATCCCGGAAATCTCGGTTTGGTGACCTCGCACGGCCAATAGGGGAACGACGTGACCTAAAATCCCTAGCATCGCGCCAATCTCTATCCCTTTCGCGGTCGCGATCACGCTCGCGGCTTCTCTCATCACGGTAGCGATCCCGGAAATCCATGTCCCGATCTCGTCCACGGTCCCTACTCTCATCTCGCGTTGACCATCCACGTCCTCTACCACGGCCGCGGCCTCCTCGGAAATCACCTCCAAACCCTCCACCACGCGGACCACTAGGCGCATCGATTAGAGCTTTGGGGCCACGAGGAGGCTCCCTTCTCAGAGGGTCACCGAATGAGTCGCGATTGGGAGGGAAGCCGCCATTGTTGGGGCGACCCTCGGAAGGGCGTCGCCTGTCGCCATCACCGTACTGCGAGGCCCTGTCGAAACGATCGGGTGAGCGGTCGCGTGGCGATCGCGATCGCTCGTACCTGGAGTATCTTGAAGTCCTAGAAGAATTATTAGTATGGAATGGTCGGGGTGATAATGAACGACTGAAGCCCCGATTCCTAGCATCATCAAAGCGTCTCCGAGGCATCTGCACGAGACGTGGCACGCTTTTCGCTGAGGAGGTCGAGGAAGAAGGCCATAGGATGATGCAGGCGAAGACGACGAGGGCACAAACATTACGCAGCGACCGGGTCGCGGGGACCCAAATTAAAAAGGTCAGAAGATAGATGACCAGCCCATGCACCCAAGAACAAGTCGACACGAGGGGTGAAGTGGCCAAAGTATGCTGATGAGACGGGCCGGCAAGGTTGAAACGTGGTCGAGATGTGTTTCTGCCTCTGAACACGACAGGCTCTGGTGGAACCTTGAAGCCTCGAGGGTCTGGCTGCTGCCCGTGTCGGCTCCGCAGAAGGGCGCGTCAGCCACAAAAGGGGAATCCCGGAGAACCTAAAACGTATGGTAAAGTCGCCGATGGATCGTCAGCCGAGTATCTGAGCTCGATACGGCAGACGAAAGCGACATGAAAGACGCAGGGCGACGGATGGAAGATGCTCAAGCAAATGGCGTTTTTGAAGGTTGCAAGATTGAAGATGGGTCGCAGCCTCAGCCCGAGCCTGCGCCTGCTGCAAAATGGACAGCGTCGCGCGTGGCGCTTAGCCGAGAGGGACCCAGACTGGGGTTAGGGGGACCTTGAAATGGAAAGTCTGAACCAAAACTGCCGCGAGGAGCTAGTCCTAAAGCGGGAGTGCTCAAATGTCTCGCCGAGTGTGTTCCATGCACGCCTGTCGGCCGGTGGGTCCCCGCCGGTTGTATGCGGAGCCGGGACGGAGAGGAGTCATGAAAAATGAAGGAAAAACGGCCGACGACCCATTTATGAACCGGGTCACGTTCATGTTCTCTTGGACCAACTGCGATACTTTAATGTTCCTTTAAAGATTTCTTATTCTTGTCTGTTCATCTTCACAATCACGGCTCACGAATTACGACTCACAAACTCCCCTAACTCAACTCATCATGGCCTCCAACGATCATGCGCCCCCGGCAGCGGCCACTGATGCCGTCCTAGTAAAGTCCGAGGAGATGCCCAAGGACGCCCAAAAGGTCGAGGAGCTCGACTTCAACAAGCTCAAGGGCCCCATCACGGCTGAGGATCTCTTTGAAGGAATGCGTCACATGGGTTTCCAGGCTTCGTCCATGTGCGAGGCCGTGAGGATTATCAACGACATGGTTAGCTCCACCTTTTGTGGTCTTGCAAGAGAAGAATACACTGCACTCTAGGGCTAGAGGCAAAATAGAAGGGGGACTTTTGACTGACTGTTCATATAACTTCAGCGTGCTTGGCGAGACCCAGAGACGGGTGACAAAACCACCATCTTCCTGGGTTATACATCCAACCTCATCTCATCCGGCCTCCGCGGCGTCCTCCGCTGGCTAGTCGAGCATAACCACGTATCGGCCATCGTCACGACTGCCGGCGGTATCGAAGAGGACTTTATCAAGTGCCTAGGCGACACCTACGTTGGCTCTTTCAGCACCCCTGGCGCCGAACTCCGCAAGAAGGGCCTCAACCGGATCGGCAACTTAGTGGTTCCCAACGCAAACTACTGTGCCTTTGAGGACTGGGTCGTTCCTATTCTTGATAAGATGCTCGAGGAGCAAGAGGCCAGCAAGCGCACTGACGACGAGATCAACTGGACGCCGTCCAAGGTTATCCACCGCTTGGGTAAGGAGATCAACGATGAGAGATCCGTCTACTACTGGGCATACAAGAACAACATTCCCGTATTCTGCCCAGCCATCACTGACGGCAGTCTTGGCGACATGCTCTACTTCCACACCTTCAAGTCCTCACCCCTCCAGCTCAAGATCGATCTCGTTGAGGACATCCGTCGCATCAACACCATTTCTGTCCGTGCGAAGCGGGCCGGTATGATCATTCTCGGCGGCGGTGTCGTCAAGCACCACATTGCCAACGCATGCTTGATGCGTAATGGCGCTGAGTCGGCTGTGTATATCAACACTGCGCAGGAATTTGACGGTAGTGATGCTGGAGCGAGACCGGATGAGGCTGTTTCGTGGGGTAAAATCAAGATCGGGGCCGATAATGTCAAGGTTAGTAGAAGCCTGTTGCCTTTACTAGTGTTTCGATCGTCAAAAACTAACTGGTTCTCTCTAGGTTTACATGGAGGCGACGGCTTGTTTCCCCTTCATCGTAGCCAATACCTTTGCCAAGGATATTGGCAAATCTGCAGAGAAATGAACGTCACATGGACAAGTAAAAGAAAGCGGTGTCATGAAGTAGACTACAGGGGTGATAGAGCTACAAAATGGTACATCACCAGTACAAAATAGAGGCGGTTTGTCCAATTTGATGTTATTCTGATGCTACTCTGAAGGCTACTCCTAGGTTTGCTATGCTACTTGGTATACTTGTAGTAAACAACAAACAACGAGCCCTCCGTGCATCCAATCGCTAATCCAGCGTGCGTCATATCCCGAATCGCTTCAGTGAAAATCTATTCATCCAGTAGTCATAAGTCGTTAGATGTGCTGTAAGATGCGTCTAGGCGACGGCATCGAGCTTCGCCTTCTTCGCCTGAGGCTCCTCAGTCTCGTCCTCGGTCTCGTCGTTCAGGGGTCGCTTGTTGGCACCAGAGGTCTCCTCTTGGGCCTCCTCGGTAGCCTTCTCGGCAGCAGCAGCAGCAGCGGCGGCGGCGGCACGTTCGGCCTTCTCCTTGGCAATCTGGCCTCGTGGGCGGTATCGAAGCTTGTTGGCCTGGCGGCGTTCCTCCTTGAGTCGAGCAACCCTAGCTTCTTCTTCCTGCTGCTGAAGAATCTTGAGAGGGTCGATTCGCTGGCGGCCCATGGCCTTGACGGCGGCCTGGTTTTCCTCGAGACGAGTCCAGGGGTTGGCGACACCACCACGTCGGGTCATCAACCAGTTGATGACATCAAGACCGTCGACGGTGCCATCAGGGCGAATGCAAGCCTCGCAACCCTGGCGCCAGAGAGCGATGCCAGTGTGATCGGCCTTGTCGTTTGGGCACGGGGGCCAGTTGGCAGTCATGTCGCTGTTACGTCGCTTGGAGGTCTTGGTCTTCGCGGCCGAGGCAGGCTTCTTCTTCTTCTTGCCGGAAGTGTTGCTTGGGGAAGGGTCCTTGGAGGTCTTCTCATCGGGGGAAGAGGATGATTTGTTTGTGGAGGGGTCTTTGGAGGCCTTGTCATCCGGGGAAGAGGAAGAGTTGTTTGCTGCGCTGACCGGAGAAACAGTCAGGGAGCGTTCCTCCGGGTTCACATGGTAGTTCTTCATGGTCATCAAAATAGAAGCGGCAACAGTGGTCTCAAGCTCGGCGGCGGACTTTGCGCTTGATGCTGATGATGATTGAGAACCTGATCGAGAGCCGCGAGGCAAAAACTTGATTCCTATGAAGAATAGTGAGCGATAGTTGTGATGAGTGAAAGCGGGCGAGAGACTTACGGATTTTCTTGGGGCGGTCGTTGTTGCCCTGAGCGGCAGCGGTATCGTTGTTGTTGGCCATTTCGTTGTCGGTGGTCATTTCGTTGTCGGTAGCCATTTCGATTAGTAGAAAGAATGATAGAAGTAGTAGCTTCTCTTCAAAGGGCAGGTTGTTGGCAGCTGCGTATCTGGATCGTAGGCTCGTCGAAGCAAAGGCAACTCAGAGTTGATGCGGATGACGTTGAGGAGATGATAAGGGTAACGATGAACGTCAAGGAATCTTCGCTTTCTCGGATGATCAAAGAGCACTGTGATGCCAGGTATTGATTCGTGCGAGAAATGAAGATGATAGAGGAAGGTGTAGAAAGCAGAGATGAAGAAGAAGAAGTGCGAGATGCAGTGATGTTGTGAGGATGGAAAGGCACCAGTGCAGCGAACGTGCGTGGTCAGTCTGTGCGGGCAACAATAGGGTCGATTTCTATTGACCGAAAAGGGAGGATTAAGGTCAAACAAATACCGGTTTTTGGAAGTATTGTCAGTGGTGGTCTGCCAGTGTCAGAGTGCGAGACGGCCGGCAGGGTGTTCGTGAACACGAGATGAACAAAACCACGGGGTCTTTCAGAACTTGTGCAAAAGAGGAAGATTAAATCAGAACGGGATGAAAGCCTGAAGAGGATAAAACAAGTTGCTACGAGCATCAAGATGAACAATAGTGTTGCCTTGGTTGCTGTGGTGCTATAATGAAGCTTTTCATATGCGGTTGAGTTCAACTTTATTCAATGCTACGGTCTCCTATTGAATCTCTACAGAGTTTTCAATCCGTTTGAAAATACCAACAGTCCTCACGCCTCCCCAATAGTCTGTTTGAATTCTGCCAGTGCAGATGCCCAAGTTTCTGCACCATCCCCCTCAGCCCAGGAGGCCACCAGTGGAATGCCCTCTAGATCATCCTTCATGTGACCTTCAGTCGTTGTTCCATCCAAAATCGTGACCCCTTCTAGACCAAGAACCAAGGCGTAGTATGCCGGTACTTGAGGGACTCCCGCCCCTTCAGCAACTGTCTTGACTGGCTTGGATGCTGCGAGCCGTGGGTTGGCACTGAAGGTCCAGAATGACTGGAAGACGATGCTTTGCTGTCTACAATAAGCTCGGAGTTCCGTCTCATACCCAGTATCTCGATAGAAGCGGTTCTGCACGACACTTGGCTTGATGGTGGCTGCATCATTGAGAGCCTGGAGGACGGGAAGGCTGGTGTTGGATATGCCCAGGTTACGGATCTTGTGGGGGACATAGGTTTCAAGCGTCTTCCATGCAGTGACTGTCTCTTCAATGGTTTGAAGAGGACTGTGCAGGAGTACACTGTCAAGGTACGGCTCCTGGCCTTCAATTGTGAAGAAGGCGAGGGATGACTGGACCGACTGGTGGACCTTGTCGACCAGTGGTGCGTTGAGATCATAGGGGGCATCTTCACCCTGGTTTCCTGGTGGAGAGAACTTGGTTTGGATCTATAAACTGTGTTAGTGACTATATTTTATTGAGTTTGAGCGAAAGTGACATACGAAGAGGGCATCACGAGTTATGATGCCATCGCCAATGGCTCTTTGCACGCCTTGGCCCACACCCTTTTCATTGTAGTGTTTGGGCTGCCCAGCTGTGTCAACTCCCCTGAATCCATTCTTGAGAGCCGCATAGACGAGATCCGCGCTGCGATCTTTCTTCCAGGCAGTGCCGTAGACGAGCTTGGGCAGGGTGGTGGAGGAACCCTTGAGGCTGAGGTCCTTTGCGAGCTTGGCGGCCATTGTAGAATGAACGTTTAAACTACTTTTCAGGCGGTAGTGTCAGATTGCAGTTATCAGATCTGTTCCGTTCGTTTGAACTGGGCTCAAGATGTGTATCAGGCTGAGTGAGGTTGTCAGAATTGAGAAGTGTTAGTCCCAACACCTTGAGCCTCAGCCCAATACGGTTGCTGGCGTTGCACAATCACAATGAGTGGCCAATAGTATGTCTAATCACAAGACGCCCCATATTAAACGCCGAGTCGATCATTACAAGTCATGGATTTAAACACAAAGGCTTTTCATGTCTTGTCTATCCGAGATAGGGTTGTTCGAAAGGATAAAGCCTGTTCTACACTTGTTCCACCTCAACAATGAAACTTGGGCAATTTCAAGTGAAAAAAATAGCTCGGGAAAGCTAACAGCGAGCTGAGCTGGGCTGCCCACCTT
>JAALXN010000999.1:569-13049 GCA_012978555.1 Fusarium drepaniforme
TAGCATCACATCCCAATGCTAACATAGTGGCCTTTTTTAGCCTTTCTGCCACCTGCAGGCCGCAGGCCGTCAAAGACTCAACCCTATCTAGATAAGGATCAGGAGTTATACGGTAGTTTAGGCAGCTTAGTTGCAGAATTTCGACAAGTTGCCAAATAATTGGCGTACACATCAACTTTGAAGACGACGCAATTTGTGTAGCATCATAGCGATATTCAGCCGAATATCAAGTCAGGTCTTCTACATCATTCTCTTATCAAAACAATTTGAGTCTACCAAAATGCCTACTCAACCTATGCGACTTCTCTACTGGTTAGAGGAGATGAATTGAGTTGCTAAAATAGCGAACCTAGCCATATCTATAAATCCGAAGATACACAAGTTGATACCCCCTGTCTTCTATCCAAACAGCAGATGATTCTTTGCCTTTCAGAGTCTCGCGTGTTCCCCCTTTCGTCGCAAAACTCCTATGGTAGCAACCGCTCTTCCGGCGTCAAAGACATAGATTCACTGTTTGGAGATGGTAGCACCGTGGCAGGCACACCTTCAGTGCATAAGGCGTAAAAGGTTTGCCACGTTTAACAAGGCGCTTTCTGTCAGCCATCGACTAGGTTTCCCTCATGCACTTTTACCACACTCTGTCATTCTAGCTGCAAGTCTCTTACACAAGGCATAACGAAGCCGTTCTCATAAGGTATTGTGCTGCTGTACTGCAACCTCCACCTAAAGGTCGGGAAGCCCTGGATGCCGAATCGCTTTCCGAGCTCGCGATAGGCGTCGGTGTCGACCTTAGCGATCTAGACCACCAAAGGCGTCGTAGGAAGGGGCAAGGCTACGCGCGGTGCTTCTTCTCGCTAGATTACTCAACATGTACATCAGTCTGCTTCCTGAAGTCTTTCAGCTTTATTTCACGCGTTGTCTTCTGTTCTTAGACCGCCTCAAGTTGCGGGTGCACCTTCGAAAGAGGAAAATATCTACACCTCATCCTCTATCAGTAAACGACCGTTCTACGCCGGCAAAGAGGGCAGTACCCAAAGAGAAAATCTCTCTAAATACTAATGGCGACTGCATTGCCAATCTTGCCCGTTGATGTCTCAAGCTCAAAGGCTCCTTCAAGGGGAAAGCATTGCTAGCCAGCTCTGCTGGAAGTTGTTGAACCTGCTCAACCAGAGGCCGAGGTTTGCGGCAAAGCGCAAAGCTACATCAAGGCTATCCCGTCCAATGCAGATTAACCCTGTCAACACCCAACAAAACCCTTAGGGTTGAGCTTATGAACCGCAGCACTCAGGAATGGGGTATTGGCTGCGTACACCCGAATATCAAGGGGTGAGAAAGCACCCTGCGCGCACTCGTTCTCTTCCAATTGCAAGCCTATGGTTCAATTCGAAACAGCTTGCCACTCGTTGCTAGCAAGGGTTTACACGGGAGGTCAGAGCATTGCCCAGGGCTCGGGCTTATATCATCATTCATGCTCTCCCATTGAGCAGCCTGCGTAACGCCTACATTTAAGATTCCTGACCTACTTAGGCAAAGACCGAGAACCGCAGCGAATGCCTCGGGGGTAAACAGGAGCTCAGCCATGCATCATGATAATAAAGGTCCGCTCTCCACTGAGATAGTTGATGAGCAACGCTAGAATATTAGGACAGAGCGGCCCCGAGCACCATGCGCATGCAGAGGGCCGCAATGCACAGAGAGCGACAATAGCGATCAATCGCAGGGATGAATGAAGTTTGAGTTCCACTAAATCCTCATTTTCATCATGACGATCCGGGTCATGCTAGCCACATTTTGTGCCCAGCCGCGGATGCGCACGCTATTGCCCAGCTCCATCTTCCGCTTCCGTACTAGATGCGTACAATAAGACCCTAGCTGACAGCTCACTGGATGTCGATATTGAACAAGCCCGTGTAGCAATTTGGCTTACAAAAAGAACAATAGAAGCACTCAACTCCTTGTGGACCAGTTACACCAGCATTGTGATCTCGTCGCTGTTGACGGACAAGTCAGTAAGGTGGTCGCCTGGCGCATCAATTGGGTGGTTGGGGGGGACGTACATGTGCTTGGAACTCTTTCTTCCATACCAGGACGGGCAGTCCTGTCACTTGGATACTAGTTGCTCGCATTTTATGGGTGACCATTTTCTGATCATTCCTGTGATAAATGGCATTTAGAAGTCCCAACTCCGTGGTGTAGCGCTCTTGGTTTATTAGATGGCACGTTCTTTTATCCGACCCGAGTGCTCTCGCCGGATCTCGTGATTAATAATGCTGGTATAATGGTTATTTCGGAAGGCCTTACTAAAGATGAATAAGAAGAAAAGGGCGCTGATATCTGGGTTCTCGCCGTTGCCTCGATGGCTCTGGTGCTCCTGGATGGTGCTTTTGTCGGTCTGACTATTACGCAAGTTCCCCTCTCCTCTCGGCACCAAGTTCAACTAACCCACCAGTTGGGAGCAATAAAACTTGGATAATAATAGACCACTAAATCAGCACTGGTCAAAAGATCTAGTGCGAAACTTACTAGTCCCCTGACGTTTACACGACGGCCGCCCTGGCGACAAAGTTCGAAGTATCACCCGAGGCGATCTAGCGAACTAAAGCACCTTCCTTATGGCGCTTAAACGTATTATGGTGTGATTGATAAGCTACGGAATTAAGCATCTATAAATAGAACACACGTTAAAGGTGGCATCATTTCAGTACCTTCTATGCATTTAATGCTGTGCTATTAATCGCATAAGTCGTTCCCGGTGTCGGTTAGTGTCACGCTGTTACACAAACATACCTTTGAACGTGTGGGACATTATACAGCTGGATGAGATAATTGACACGCCGATAGACAGGCTGGTCTGGTCAAGCAGCGTACCTCGTGTGTGAGTTGACTTCAGTTGTGTTTGGTGGTGGTGATGCAGAACTGCGAATAAACTGTGGGTGGCATTTGCACTTGCATCATCCTGAGCTAACTTCCCTGGGATTTGGTGCCAAGCATGTTGAGCCAGAGACGGAGGGTGCCAAGAAGGGTTGACAGCCAACAAAGCAACTATTACAGAGTTGGGCTTGGGCCAAGAGGCGAAGAGTAATTCAATTTGAATATGGCTCCGCTGTGACCACTTTTTGCCACACCTTTTGAATGGCAAAGAATTCTACCTACGGCGATTGTGCTGACCCTAACCCCTTCATCCCCTTGTTTTTTGAGTAGTTGGCGGTCAAGCTCGTGCTCCTACATGGATCTCATGACGAGATCGCTGTTGGCACACTTCTATCCCATCAAGCCAGTGCTGGCGGGACAGCTCATCGCCAATGCGTCACATCTATTTCCGCACAGTGCCATGGATTCCATTGGCGCCAGTGAGGATACCACCCCGGTAGGAAGGTAGTTACCAAGGGAACATCTATCGCTCGGTGCATCTTGCGAGATCATGGAGTCTACGTAGTATGACACCCCTGTGACGCAATTGCTGACAGTAGGCACCATCCATGCCTAAACATCTCACGTTAGCTCCCTCCGAGGCCGGCCTCTCTCGGAAACAAGCAGCCCTATAACAGTCCTCCTATGTACGTTAATCCGTAGTACCAAAGTCAATAACCATATTTCCATCAGTTAGTAGGTGCCAGTGTCCAACTGGATACGCGAGTAGGAAATCTGCCTGGTAGGTAGTAACTGGTGGTTCATGTCCGTGGGAGGCTTTCCGTTTCACCAATCCGCCAAAGAAACGAGGAAGGGACAAGGGCAGTTACTTGTTCAAGCCATGATGAGAACAACTTTGCACAAGTTATCCCAAAACCAAAGAAACCAATACCAACACCAGCAAACTCATCACCTGCACGTACGTGCATAAACGAGAAAATGTCACTAGTCTCCCAAGATGTTCAATAAAGTATAGGAAGGATAGAAGAAAGAGCTTTAAAGTATTTCCTTCATTATCGTATATTTTTTTATCGTTATCATTATGGAACGCCAAGAACATCAACAGCGTGCGCACCTGTGCCATCAGCGTCATCATTAACATGTTTGGCGCGGGTACCAAGCGAATGAGCCAATAAGTGGGTCAAAGGAGTCATTCTTGTCACGTGACTGCCATCCGGAAAATGGTCTTTCCGAGTGAACAGCCGCTTAGATCACGCTTCAACTTGTCTTCTCCCCAACTCGGCCCTTGCGTCTCTCATCTCCAATGATCGTCGAGGTGCTCTCGCAAAGGGTAATATGTTTCTCCTTCACAATCATTTTCCGTAACGTTGATGCCGTGTTTCGTGTAACTAAGGTCGGCGCGTGTATCCCCCCGACATTAGGCGTGGTAGGGGTCTCGTTTCACTCAACCCAATGTTTGGCATGGTGTTTAAACAATCTCCTCTAGCACACTATTTGGCATGAAGATTTAATCAAGGGTAAATATCGAAATCGGTTGCCTAAGGTAAATGACTACTTGTAATAACTATTTGTGCGGCATTCCGAACCCCTTTAGCCCCCCAGAATTGAGCCTCTCACAGAAGCAAGATCAGCTCATCGGGGACAAGACTGCATTGTCTCAATGGTCACTTGGATTCTTTCCACCAATTGGGTCAAATAAGTGACTTTCTTCGCAAAACACGTGGCCAAGCGCGGGGCCCCTTAATTGAGATTTTTTGTCTAGATGTGAACGATTTACCTATCTCCCTCGATCAAAACTTCATGCTGGGGGTCTCGGTTCAGGCTGGACATGACTCCTGTGTTGTGGCTGGTGTCCGAGCAGGGCTACGTGGACCCTGCCCCACTTCTGATCCACCTTGCTGAAGTTTTGAACCAATAAGAAATGCCTCTCTGTGACAGAAAATCGCTAGCCAATCGAAAAAAATCCAGCGATAAATTGAGTGATCTAGCCATGTCACTCAGGGTGAGACTCATGACGAGTGATGAGCTAACGCTAACCTCAACTTCACAATAAGATTAAAAGCTGCCATTGAACCTACTTTGTGAGCAATATGAGGTTCTGCGCAGCTGAACTTGTATCAGGGCTTAAGAATCTCTTTTTCTTCATTCCCAAGCACCTCAGGTCACCTGTGACGTGCAGATCATGACTGATTCACCACTATGAACACAAATCATTAATGATGAGCTTACGATGATGTTCTCGACTCGCAGCTGTGCATCCCTACCCACACCAAGATCATATATACTCAGCATCCCAAAGCATACCCTAATCTACTTTCACCCCCATACTCTCTCTCACTGCTGGCATGAACCAGCCCTGTGCATTAGTTTCCATCTCTACCGGCCACTCTACATGGCCCGCCCCAACCCCAACGTCCTCCTCATCGATAAAGTCACCTGCTTTCTCACCTCTTAAGCCAAGAGACTCGTCCAGGAGGTCTTTAAATATTGGGCAAGCGAGTATCATGGTTGTTGTGGCTCCCGGCTTGAGATATTGTGAAGTGGACCTCAATCATCGCCGAAGCCCAAGATGTCCCCCTCATGCAGCCTCAGCCACTCATATACAGAGTGTACAGCATCCCTGAGAAGGCTCCTTGCCATATCAACGCTCGCCATCCCTCTCATCGCTTGGGAGGAGCGCATCATGACCATCAATTGCCATCATGAGTTCTCTCATGATGAGCCCTCGACATCCATGAACTCGCTTATAGAGCAATCTGACCACTCACTCTTGTGTCCATCATTAATTACCTTGACATTAAGCACAATATCACGTTCTCTCGACAGTCTTAAATGTGCGAGTGACTTGCAGTTAGGGCTCATCGACTTGAGACGCTGCGACAGACTCGACTTGCGAACGTCATGGCCTCGCAACCCCAAAACACCTCCGAAACGCACATTTCATCCATCTCGAATCATACCATGGTCAACCTTCACACTCATAAAGCGTTCAAACGGTGTGATGGGTGAGTCATGTATGCAGAGCCACTCACACTGACTTCGCTTTGCAGTCTGACGACATCTAAACGCTTCCCTCTACTCTACTCAACCCCACAACCTTCAGAAATAGTCTAGCATTTTGAAAAGCTCTCACATCTATTGTGATACTCAAAATCCCTCTCATCGCTTGGGAGGGGCGAATCGCAGAGCCCGCCCATGGGCTTATGATGAGCTCGCCAAAGCCATGAACTCACTTCCATAGCGTCTTAGATCTCCTATACTCCGTATTTCGTCAGAGGTGTCCCAAGAAAAACACTATACCATGTTCTCTTAGGCATCTTAAAATTCATGACATAAAGACGGTTACAACTTTTGAACGGTCATGGCACCCCCAGGTCCTCTTCAAGTTGAGAGGGCCTAGGGAGCCTTTCCATGCCATTAATAAGCATCATTCAAAGCCACGCATTGTCAGCGCCTTTAATACAGACACCAGAAGCCTAATGAACCTTCCATAGTTCTATCGTAGTGCATGCGGCGTACAATCCATCTTTCGCTCTCGGGGCAAACCAAGGATGCAGGCTTTTGTTGTAAGCAGTGTGAAACAGAGTGAGTCCCTATTCCGAACCGAGCATCTCACATGACTTCTCATCGCTACAACACGCCGCATATTTGCTTCTGTTTCCACTCCTCGTTGATTCTTATAGTCGTGCAAGAATCCCTGGGTAATACGCCTTAACAAGTGTGCACATTGTGCAAGGCCTTTCGCTATAAAGATAACCCGTTAGTCCGTGGATTTGGCATTGGTTGGGACGGACTACTAGGGCAGTCCATATCCGCCATAATTCCGGTATTTACAGTATTGGGTTTTGATACCATCATGTAGTGATGGCCGTGTTTGTTTGTTATCGTGATTTGAACATCATTGCAGCCTACAATATAATATCCGGGATAAGACGATTGCTTTCATCTACAAATTCAGTGCGCGTGGACAACGTCAGTATCTCCATCGCTCATCAGATTTCTACCACAGTGTCTCTAAATATTCGTGACGGAAACTCGCTACACGATCGCAAAAGCTCAATTGATATGTGAACGCAATGACCCAGTATGAGGCACAAGATAGTGTGGTGATGTCACACCTCCCTTGCGGATATGTTGTACGTTGAAGGTGAAGTTGCCTACCACCACTTTGGCCATGCTTCCAGGTTATCAAAAACATATATACAGAAGTGAACTCTTGTAAGCTGGCAAAGCTTTATGTAGTACCTTAGTGAGGATACAGCCACACGGGACAGATGCCGAATGGAATACTTTTCGCGATCAAGGGGCCCCTAAACTGCCGCCGGTATGAGGGGCTTGAGGGTTTCATTGATCGTCACTTACAGCCCAACCGTATACATTATCACCGCTCCTCTCGTCGTTGCAAATATCGAGTTGGGCTAATTGCCTGCAACCCCCCCACCCAACAATTCTTCGAACTATCTACTGAAACGTCACTTTCAGTCTCAATCCGAGCGACGAGGGTCAAGTAATAAATAGGGCAGCAGAACTGCAAACATTCTTACTTATAATACGTTCCTAGCTCTCTGTGATGGCCACGTTACTTTCCTTTTCAGCAAATCTCGTCTGAGAGTTGGCCATGGCAGTCAATATCCTGGAGAGCCCGACCCCAAAGGCAATTGACCTTGACAGCCAACTGCTGCGTGGCGCTGAGCACAAAGTCGAGCTCCCGGAGAAACTTCCTGCCCAGGCAAACAAAGTCGGCCCGGGGCTTCTCGTCCTCCCAGACGACGGACTGGCATATCTGTTCCAGTCGTCTCATACTTAAATACCAACATAGCTAACGCCAATATACCTCAACTCTCAACTAGTCGCAAGAAGCTCCGATGTGCCTGGATCACCGACATCATTGCAAGCGAATTACATATCTTGACTTGGCGCTTGGTGTTTCACTGTCGCTGTGAGATTGCGGGGTGCAACGGCAATGATTCCCACCCATCTCAACCCGAAAGAATCGGATCGGGACGGTTGATTTAGAAATTACTCAGAGAAGAAATAGCGCGGCCTCAAAGTCAAACGGCAAAACTCCTCTGAGTGAGATAAAGCTAGAATACCGTATTCGACCACTCAGTCGTCACCATTGAAGATTGAAGACCTGCAGGTCGATAGCCTAGGCCCAGGTCGCTTCGTGTATAAGTAAGGTATGTGAGGCACTGACAAAGACGTGGCTTTCTGCAGTTGTCATGTCAATCTTCACATCTTCTCACTTGAAAACTATTTGAGCTAACGGTTCGCTATCGGGAAAGCTTGGCAAGCTGACAACTCTTCTTCACTCCTAATGAACAACTCAAGAAGCAAGTCCAAGTCATTTTTAAATGGCCAGCCAACTATCAGCTGTCTCTTCTCTACTTATGCTGAGGAGTGACTGCTCAATTGCTCGATGTTCACGTAGTTCGAATTAATAACTTCTTCTGGTCAAGAGCGGCGCTTCCGCGAGCGACGGCTAGCAGCAAAAGATATAGTTATTAACACATAACAGAACCAAACCCTAACACCGGTAGTTAGAGCTAGCTTCCCCCGGTTGAAGTTTGGATAGCTGCCGGCGGCGATAGGGTGAGACTGTCGATAATAAACCGGCGTGAGTCTTCACATTGCGATCAAGAGTCCGTTAGCCATCGTTGGACTATCATTCCTATCAAAATTTTTATTGACAGCGTTAAAGTACAGGCGGTATTGCGATTTTCCATTGCGATTAGGTCTAATGTCGCCATAAAATGACAACCGTGTCTCTTTTCATTGTGGCTGTTAACATCTTTGCGACCATCATCGATGACAACAAGTCCATTTCAAAGGTTCACCATAATAATACAGCAAAAGGAATCGCACGAGTTTGGCAGAATAGAGGAGAGTCACAAGCCTTGCGCCATTATTGTATAACTTTTACCTTAGCGGCACATTACCACTCATGCTACGATCTACCGCAGTTCTCATCCAATATAACAATGCCACACGACTGCTGCGAAGGTGGAAAGCCATGATCCCAATAATGACTTCAATAGCCCTCCCTGAATTAGACATTCAACTCTGTTCTGGCGAGATTATCTATAGATTTTCTGCCACCACTCGGGTTCTTGGTGATCTCGTTGGCCATGGTGATGCTTGCTAACCGGGAGCTGCACTGTGGTGTCCTGGCTTGTCTGCCCTGCACTGTACGGCATTGGTAACCCTTGATGGGCTAACTGATCCAGAAGACAGACAGTTAGTCAGTGACTCTAGATTACCTTGCTATTGTTGAAGCTTTAGGATTTATAGGGCTTCTCTTATAACATCTTCTTCGGGGCCTTCGTCCTCAAGTAAACTTGGCCGGCGGAGCGGACGGCTTCCGGCATTCGGACTGCAAGTCTCACCGTTGAACTCTTGGGAGGGGCGTCTTGCCGCATTTGGAGAGATGTGTGTAGCATCGATGAGGATAACAGTACGCTCGCAAGCGAAGACTGTTTCTGCCATCGCTCGGGAAGCACAAATGACTTGATATTGACTATTGTTCGAGTTTTAGCTAGTGCGACCTAGAAAATTGTAGCCCAATGCTATTGTTCCATTATTTATACCTAATTTTCGGCGTAGCCCAGACGAATTTAATTACTGCTATTGTAGCTCTCATTCTCGTATGAGAGAGCTTGCCTAACATGTTCTTTCCGTCGAGTCTATACCAGAGGCACTGCTGTCTCTCCACGAGCAAATAACTATGGGAGTTACTTAACCACCGACAAGCCACTAATGATATGAATAAATAGAGGGGGGTTGAATCCCGCGGCGTATCCAGTGCTATTCTAATCTTGTAAGCATTCACTTAGCTCTATGCCGCCCGACCGAAAGAAATCCACGCATCTCTTTATGGACGTCAGTTCTTGCGGGATGGAACGCTTCTTATTTTACTCGTTCTAACACCCCTGATTGAGTTTCACCCTTATCGGTCAGGCAACTTCTTAAACGAAAGTCATTGACTTTATTGTAGATGGTCGCTAGGCGGTGATACAGCCCCGGTTTAGGGCGTCGTCATACCAATTCAACTGCAGCAGTGATCCCGTTGAAAAGCTACTGCATGGCAAAGCTTCGCTTCACCGCTTGAGTGCGCAGGTAGAACATCGAAGGCTTCTATATATGGAAGTTAAATAAGCTCTAATGGTTACGGCGTTAAACGAAGACCAGATGTTATTATAGACCAAGGGAACACTGTGTTAACATTACGATATTGATTCATTGACGTATTGATACTGTTTTCTCGCTCGTAGCTGAAGCCCAGGCCTTGATGGGTGAAATGAGCCAGAAGACTGCTTGTCAGGATAAGTGAGGTAATAGATAGAGGAAGGGAAATCAATGACGAGTGATAAAACGACGGCGATATTAACCAAAAGACTGCTAGGGAAAATTAAATCTAGTTGCCCATATCACCGGTCTGTAATAGTACCTAGCTGGCTAAATTAATAAAAATCGTTTTCGCTAATGATGGGCGTCTTAGAAAAAAGCCTTGGTGGGGGTGACCGGGGTTCTATATGGGTTTTCCCGGCTTCAACTATGTTAAAGAGCACACTTCCAACACATCATAGCATTATATCCCAATGCTACTGTCGAGAGACGATATCTGATTTCGAAGATCGTCTCTCGGCAGACTCGAGCCCGGGTAGTAATAGGTAAGATTCATTTACTAGCTTGTGCGTTGAGCAATACATTATCCTCTCCCTAATCTCGCTGAGACGACAAAAGCCTGCAGAGGTCTGTCGTGCGCTATTGGATAAGACATTAAGCGGTAAGCAAGCCATACATGCTCTTGGCTATAACAGGAGTGAACACACAGGAAGTTATACCCGTTCAAAAGATATTCAGCAATGCCCTCTTATTGATGGGCTTATAGTCCATATGAAGCAATAGCATTACATCCATGCATTCTTCGCCTATTCCTGGCACCGACTTCAGACAAAGCAAACAGCATCGTGATAGTTAGTCTTAGCTAGTGGTAGATCACTATTCGCTATACTAGCTGCTAGTCACTTGTGCATCATCAATAAATGGAGGGCTCAAAGGACTGGGTTGGGTTGATCCAACGTAGTAAGAGAGGCAGACTTCATATCAATATCTCAACAACCGAACAACGCTGCAGAGCTTATCTCCCACTTCTACACCAACGCGGCCTTGCCCTTGAGAAGATGCTGCCGCGAGACTAGACTTATACGTGAGAGCATGAATTTCGACATATCTTCCACAGAACAGTATAGCATATCCCAGGAGACAGTCAGGCACATAGTCTCTCACATTGGAAATCCAACTGTTGCAATATAAATACATATTTTCCCGAAATTGTGCCACCGGCCCTTCAAGAACCCCTACTCCATCACCTACGTTTTACAATCTTGCAGGCAACCGACCCGTCTCCACGATCTGCTAGGTACTGACCCAGAGACAATACCCCCTAGGTTTAGTCCAGATCAAGATGCTCTTTTGGCCAGACTGGGGCGGGTGGCGGTCAACCACTTCTGTAACCAGGCACCGTTGCGAGAGTAGACAAGCCCAATGCGGACTCCTTGCTAGAGAATAAGGACTTTGCATGCCATGAAAGCCTTTGCATAATGTAAGACGTGCGAGTATAGAGAGAGTCAACCATCGAGAGGCGATTGGCTATAGTCATGAAAGTTGACGGGCAATGCAACATACCTCGATCAATTCGGAGACAATCTATTTGCATTCCAACAGATGGTCATGCATTGATATGTAAGTTAGGCGCAGTCTAAGTGATTATATCTACGTCTTACGAACCAATGTAAACACGTAAATACTCACTATCACTAGGCTCCTGAACGGCATCCCTCTTGATTCTCCCTTGATTCTGGTCAATTTCTGGAACAACTAATCAACACACAAGAACAAGAGCTCCAAAATCCTGGGAATATGGGTCAAGGCACTGAAAGGCTTCTGTCGTCGGATGGCCAAACACCGTGAGCCAAGTGCCAGATTTCAGGCAATCGTGTACTTCAAGCTTCATCCTGCCAATCATTTGTGGCTAGTTAATCTCATAAACAAACAGGAATCGGGGTGGTAAATCATTGATCAACAAGAGCCCATAGCATGCGACGTCGTTTCGAAGATAACTCGCCAATGTGACCAAGTTGCATAGTACAGATCTCCGCAACTGGTGGATGAGATAACCCAATTGCTGGCTGGTCTCTCTCCCTCTGACGAATTACACATAAGCCTCGAGGAAACCAACATGGAGGGATAGTGCCATCTGCTTCTCGTGGGATCGAATAACCAGGCCGTTGGACTTGGTTTATGTGAGATAATCGAATATCTTCCACAGCTTAGCCGACGTGCATCAGTTGTATCACGTGCTGGCGGCCGGTCAAGGGGTTTTATCTAAATACCCAATGCATATATTATATATATACCAGGCATAGAGCGCGACTATGTTTTTAATATAGGCGCGTATAATAAATAGTAATATAGTAAACTAATTATAGCTATATTAGGGCTAAAAATAATTAGATTTAAAGTATAAAAATAATATTAAAATTTAATAAAATTACTTTTAATAAAAATATATATTTAAAAAGTTAATTAATAAAAAAAGTTATTTTT
>JAALXN010001000.1:0-34341 GCA_012978555.1 Fusarium drepaniforme
CTTTCCCACTCGCCTAGCAACACAGCGGGACACAGCATTTACCATCTAGCGCAACCATGAAGGGAGACCTACTACCATTCAGTCTCTCTAGAACCGTGGCACGACCTGAAGGATTGGATCCTTTTACCGCGTTGGCCGTCTGTGCCACGGTCGTCCAGTTTTTAGACGTTAGAGGTAAGGCGTTTATCGGCTGCTGGGAAAGGTATGATGAGCTTCAGTACACGAGAGGAGAAGGGAGGGAAAGGATGAAGTGCGAACTGCAAGAGAGGGTGGAAAAGCTCACCGCTCTCTCTGAGGCCCTTCTCCCTTCCACAGAGTGTCTTGCTTTGCAACCTACGACTCCCGCCCATCAGCAGTTGATCAGCGCAGTATCTGAGTGCCACAAGCTTAGCGCCAAGATTGATCAGATCGCCGATCGGTTTCTCGCTGAACGGGATAGTGAGGGCGATCACAAAGCATGTCTGCCGCTTCCACTGTTTTGCCGTCGAGAGCCCAAGTTTCCTCCTTGGGTGTCGTCCGTAGAGGTTCAGAAAATCGAGAATCAACGTGAGGTTATTCGGAGCCAGGCGATAGGCTCGATTCTTCTCTGTCTCTGGTAAGTTCTTCCCAATCTCACGCCCCATCTAACGTCAGTCACCACACAACGGTATTTCGAGTAGCATATCGCTAATCGAGTTATGTCATAGGGAGGATTGCAAAAAGACCAAGAAATGGGAAGTTCATCTCAGCACCCAGCTAAACACGGTCATTAGGCTCCTTGAGCATATTGAGAAGCAAACAATATCTTTGACCAACGAGACACGATTGTCGGAAGGAGACAACAGCGACCTTGCGGCGGCGACTCTTGACGGCCTCCAGAACGATGTCAGGATCAGCGTCAACAGAGTCAAATTCCGAGATGCCGTCTTACTGCTGATTGAAGTCGGACGATCTGTATCACTTGTGAAACTTGGAAAAGACATTACCAAGGCTCTTGGCACAGGGAAAAGGATCCCGCAAGTCATTCGCAATCAGTTGGTCGAGGTCATATGGAGAAAAGACTGGGAGATGGACAAGTCCATACCAGGCGTCTCCGCAACTGGGACGTTGCCCAACCTTGACACCGCTACTGTTGCGCAAGGTATCGGCACCAGTGCCCGATTTGATGGCACCAATACACGTGAAGAAGCCATTTCGAAACCCTTTGGGGACACTTATGGTTGGATTCTCTACTCTAAACCTCCTGAGCAAGATGGCAAGCCCTTGTGGGGAAGCTTCCCAGAATGGCTCGCCGAAGATTCTAACACGATCTACTGGATCACCGGCAAGCCCGGCTCTGGAAAATCAACCATGATGAAGTTCTTGCTTCAGCAGCCCCTTCTACGGGAGCATCTCTCAAGTGGGTTTGAGAGCCTGCGTCTCCTCATTGTGAGATACTACGCCTGGAACGGGGAATCAAGTCTTCATCAATCTTTCGAGGGCCTCAAAAGAACCATCATATCACAGGCCTTGGATCTCTACCCCGAATTGACGCTCAAGCTGGCCCCAAGGCGATGCTTTCTATGCCAACTCTTGAGAACCACCTCTTCCCTTCCCCACTGGGAAACATGGGAAGTTGACGAGGCGTTCAAGGCTTTGCTATCTGAATGCGGTAAAACTATTAAGCTTGTTCTGTTCATAGATGGACTTGACGAGTTCGACATGCTGCCCAAAGACGCTATACATCAGATTCGGGAGATGATTGCACTCTGCCCGACTGGGTTGAAAGTCTGTGTGTCAAACCGGCCCTACAGTGCGTTCAACGATGAATATGGCCAAGGTCCAGTCCTTGAGATGCATCTGGTCACTCATAATGACATGATCAACTTTGTCGCTGGAAGTTTCGAGGAGAACAAGGCTTTCACCGAGCATCTGGCTCTAGATCCCGAATCCACTTCTCAGCTGATTAGTGACATTGTCACAAAAGCGAATGGGATCCTTCAATGGGTCTCTCTTGTTGTTCCACTCCTGTTGGATCATCTGACAGATGGCGAATCGCCAGCCCAGCCTATTGACATTCAACAAGTTCTCCAAGATCTCCCCTTGGATCTGGACATTCTCTATGACATGATCTGGGCTAGAGTTCAACCCGAGAACTTGCCCATGGGTTCCTCCATGATGCAAGTTACGAAGGACGTTAAGGGTCCCGTGTCATTCTTGACCATGTTGCTTGTTGTGTGGTGGAAACCGAGCTCGACTCGAGTTGCGCCATACTCGAATGACCATACACAAAGGAGTATTGAGGAATTTCGAGCAAACTGGAACGCGAAGTTGTTGCTTAACTGTCAATGGAAGAAAAAGGCTTTCGATTGCACCAAGGGTGTCCTGCAGTTAAAGTGCATCCTGGAGCTAAACTCGGAGGAGGATGGTTCCATCGATTTCATCCACCGCACTGCCCGGGAATGGGCAGCAAACCCCGAGACCTGGGAACGCATCTACAATGCATCACCCGAGACTTTCGACGCTCACTTGTATCTCCTCGAGGCAGATACACTCACCTTGCCCTACAGGAGTCTCACATGGTCAGACTTTGACGCCCAACTACGAGATGCGATAATGAATATTTTTTGGCACGCCAGCAAAGTTTCATTAATTCCAAAAAACGCCGCATGGATCATTACATGTTTGAATGCACTTCAGGAGACATGCAAAAAGCTTGGAGGAGAGGACCGCATTAAGAGAAGATCTTGTTGGGCCCCAGCCGAATTCGACGTTGACAACACTTTCTTGGGACTGGCTGCTCAGTTCTCCATTCTACCATATATACAATGGGCTTTACTGTCAGGTCATGGTCGTGAACATAGCATGTTTTCAAAAGGCTCACTGGGTATCCTAGAGAACGCCATCTTCGGGCCATTATACTACAACCCTCCGACAGTGCCCCTGGAGAGCGACGGCCACCCAATTTCCCGTGAGCAGAGACTAGCGACTGTAAGATATCTGTTGGAGCACGGCTTTTACCAATCCGAGGTGCATACATGGAACGGTGTGCGAGATTTGAAAGATACGCTGGAGAATACGCCCCCAACCGATCCCGAGTTTGAGTACTATGCTGCTGTGGTGGCATGTCTAGAAGACATGACTAAGATGACGCAGATGAAGGCCAAGTTGACATTGACTTCAAAGCGCTGCAAATCTCACGTTAAGGGTGTTATAGGAAGGGAGCAAACATGTCCCAGAAGTAGCTGAGAAATCAGACAGTCATGCAACTTGGCGTTGGATTATTTAGCAAGCCGCGTAGTAATGTCTGAAAATAGAATCTTGCGAGATGCATATGATGACTAGTGTCGAGGACGCTAGCACCAAATATGTACGCATTCTTCGACATGCTACACCAACGCAGGAGTAAAAGACAAGGTGGCATGAAACGTCGCAACATACGGGCAATTCGGGAATTAGATCACTATTACAGCATCTATCCAGCGATGCGTCTCTCTCAGAGCTTCCCAAAGCAGTAAGAAATATGCGACTAGGTGGTCAGCAGAGGTGGAGTTGCGAAGTCAAAAATGAATATCGTCAACAATGGCACGATGACCCAGTCCGCACGCCAAGGTCAAGGTTCTTCATCCTTGCACGGCACAGGCCTTTATTGAAAGAGCAATTCGTTAGGTTACGGCGGTAGAGCGGGTCGTATCAAACTCCGCGGCGGTACTAACTAGCTGGGATGTGGTTGCGGACTTGAAGCATCAAAGCGCGGAGTTTGATGCGGATTTGTGCGGACTATTCAACAGCTGAACACGGGTCCCATTATTCTGCGACAAATGAATTAGTTACTCCGATCCTGAAAGGACAGTTAACGAGTTCCCCCAGTCCTGGAAGGAGGTGAAATGAATTTCCCCGACTGTGAGTTATAAAGGTCGCAGGGTATCCCGTCTGTCCTCTCAACTACCACACCGTACCACCTTCATCTTCTTCATTCATATTCCTTTTACACCAAATCAACAACAATGGCACCTCTTGATAACCTCGCCGTTCCTAAGGGCTCCACCGTCCTGGTGACGGGAGCCAATGGTCTCCTGGGCTCTCATATCTCCAAGCAGTTCCTTGAGTTCGGTTATAACGTCCGTGGAACTGTTCGTGACCCTGAGAAGAACGCTTGGCTCAAGGAAGCCTTTGATAAGGAATATGGTCAAGGACGATTTGAGTTGTTCCAGGTTCCAGACATGGAAGCTGAGGGCGCTTTCGTCGAGGCTGTCAAAGGTATGTGGGCGAGGATGGGCTGATACAGATTCAGTTACTTACAGCTATCTAGGTGTCGCTGTTGTCGCGCATTCAGCCTCAAACATGTCTCTGGACCCCAACCCCAACAATGTCATCCCTGGTGTTATTGCTGGGGCGGTCAACACATTGAAGGCCGCGTATGGGGAGCCTAGCGTGAAGCGCTTCGTCTACACATCGTCATCGTCTGCCACAGTTATTGCAGAGCCTGCCCAAACTGGCATCAACGTGACAGAGGAAACTTGGAATGAGGATGCCATCGCCCGGGCCTGGGCTGATCCTCCTTATACAATGGAGCGAGCTCCTTTTACTTATGGAGCTAGCAAGGCTCAGGCAGAGCAGGCGGTGTGGAAGTACTACAAGGAGCACCGAGATGAGCGCCCTGACCTCGTCGTTAACACTGGTAAGTTGGGTTCATGATACATGGTGCGCTCTCTAACGTGGTTCAGTGCTTCCCAACTTTAACTTTGGTCGATCGATTGATCCTGTAAACCAAGGATATCCAAGCAGCTCTGCCATGCCTGCTCTTCTGTACAAAGGAGTGGTGACGGCTGTCCACCACTTTGTCGTTCCTCGTAAGTGTCACTTTATGAACGTCACCTCACAATAATGCTAATTTTTGAAACAGAATACTACGTCGACGTCGACGACACCGGCAGACTACACGTCGCAGCCGGAATCCTAGATAATGTGAAGGGTCGACGCATTTTTGCATACGGAGGCCGATTCAACTGGGATCAGGTTTTGGAGATCCTCAGAAAGAGCGAGCCAGAAAAGAAGTTCCCCGATAACTTTTCTGGTGGTCGAGATGCGAATGAGTATGAGGGTCGTGCCACGGCAGAGCAGCTACTGCGTGACTTGGGCCGTCCTGGATGGACTTCTCTCGAGGAGTCTATTCTGGCAATCGTTGAAGGCTTGCGCGAGGCTGGAGATAAGGCCAAGCTTCGAAACTATGAGGAGCTCAGCCTGTAGTAGAAATTTGATAGACTTCATAGATGATCAAAGACACTCCTTTGGTAATATGTTCTTTGTTATAGCTGAAGCCTAGCCCTCAATGGGATAACTGAGCTAGAAGACTGTTACTCCTTTGGGATGGTTTGCACAACGGAAAGGGTCAAGCAATGCAGCATTCTATTTTCAACACACTAATTTCAACCCGGCGCTTATTGTTGCACATTATGCCCAGCCACCGCCTCTGTGCCAAGAGTCCAGTAAATTCCCTCTGTATGTTTCATCACGGCGCTAAGCCTGCCCCTTCGGTTATACATCATCTGCAGGATACGCGCCGACTTTCCAGAGTCCATTGGGGGCGGAATGACAGGACATAAGTACGTAAGGGACCGATCTCTAGGAGCATGGTCTGCTCACCCATTTACGGTACACTAAGAACCTTACACGCTTTGTTGCCATCCTTCATGGCAAAAGACACGCATCGAAAATGCAGAGTCCCTCAACTTCCATCTCTGATACACTTGACTATCACACTTTGCGCACCTCGAGTTCAGATGAAGTACAGTCAGGCACGCCTCCTAAGGAATACGCCAATGAGGGCCTTGATGGTCATTCTGGGGTGGCTCTGAGAAGGAGCCTCAAGCCAGCGACAATTTTAGCCGATCTTTCCAGTGTACTCTGTCCTCTTGCGTGTCTCGTCTTCAGCATCGTCATTCTGCATACAGATGGTCGCGTTATTGATGGGGCTTATTTCAACTACCAAAACGCCATCACAACGGTTGGTTTTACATGACATGGAATCTTGAGGCGGATCGCTGACCTTGGGCATAGCTTGCTACAGCGTTCCCTATCCTCTTTGCTGCCATTATGGGTCGTCTGATGTACCAACTGTCGCGCTGGATGCTCGAGCGCGGAGCTACAATGGTGATGCTTGAACAGTTGATGGGCAGCCGGACCCTCGGTGCAGCTTTTTTGACGCAGGCCGAACTCGGCGCCTTTAACCTTGTCGGTCTTGTCATAGTATTTGTTTGGGTCTGGTCACCACTTGGGGGTCAGGCTCTACTTCGAATGCTTAACTCAAGACTGGACACAGTTATTAGCCCGTGGACGGTCGTTCATTTCGACACAGATGCAAGACCAAAGTTTGAGGACTGGTACGAGGTATCTGCTGTTGGCACCAGACACAGACGAGGCATAGTTGCCACACCACATTCCATGTACAATGCTGCTCTCCTCTCACCGGACTCTATCAGGAATGGTAGCCGAGATATTTGGGGAAACGTTAAGATTCCTTATCTCTCATCATACGGCGATTTCGATGACCCTGGGTGGCAGAGAGTCCCTTCTTCTCCCATCTTTGAATACTCTGCATTAGTCGGCATCCCTATCAAGAATATTTCGGTAGGAAACTCCAGCTTTCCCATCGAGTCCACCTACGTACATCTCGACTGTTTCAGGTTGAAGAAGACGTTATCCCCAAATGCAGAATACATCGACATCAAAAACACGTCACTTCACGGCCTGGCGACTCCACTACCCAACGGTACCTGGCAAGGCTATGAATCGAATGGTGCAAGCTGGACTCTTGCCGTTGATACTTTTACCGACGTCATGTGGGAGAAGTCTTCCTTTTACAAGACCCACGGGCTCAATCGTTCACAAATCAACCAACCCTCCATGTTTACCACCGAGGTTGGTGTGGAAGCCAACCCAACTACCCTACTTATGCAAGTTGAGTACCCAACAACTGGCATGAGGCCGCCAGACTGGTTCTCTGCGCAATGCGGTGTGGTTCAGCATTACGTCGAGTCTCGCATCAACTGCTCCCTTGTCAGCGGCAATGGCATACAGAACTGCGCTGTCGTCGAGCAACGACCTTCGCAAAAAGCTCACGCGCCCAAGGATATATCATTCCTTTCTTTTCCGGGTATCCTTTCCGAGCTCTCTCAAAATATGCCAGCTGTTGCAAATCCTGACAGCAAAGTCTATGGGTTGGAGCCTTCCCTGAAATATATCCAAAATCCATCCACTGCCAGCATGGGATCCGAGAAGTTGCCTGCGCTAGAGAACATCACTCAAGAACTGTTCGGTTACCGTCTAGGCCAACTGATAAACTCTTATCTACTGATCGGACAGGTTTTTGACAGTATATTGAGCGGAAATACTGATGATCCCAATGCTGTTTTCGAGCCAAATATTACAGCTCCGGTGGAGGTGACGGACCTCTTGGAGCTTTATCACGTATCTCAGGCATGGACATGGACCTTCATGTTCTCGTGCGTTGTGTTTCTTGCGGGTGGTGCCCTCAGTGTCGTCTTTGTTCACTTGGCAAAAAGTCCAGACGTGCTGGGCTTTGTTTCTACTGTCGTGCGTGATTCCAAGCACATTGACGCCCCACCAGAGGCGGCAAAAATGGACGGTCTCGATTTAACAAAGTCGATGAAGATGAGGCGGATTAGATACGGCGTTGTCCATGGAGCCCCGGAGGTTAAGCCTTTGCTTGGAGTTGGGCCTGAAGAGGCTGTTGAGAAGCTGAAGAGACTATAATGATAGAGGCGGAAGACCTATAGATGTAGCTAAGAGAAGGCTTTTGTTAGACAAATTTCAAAGTGTTTGTTCATTAAATCAGGAATAATAAGTCCATATACAACGAATTTTGCGGTACGATACACATACACCAAACAGTGAGAGCTCGGAAATGGAGGTCTAAGGAAACCACAATGTGAGGAGAACCGAAGGAAACCGAGGAGGCTGATAAATATCTCGGCCAAAATTAATCCGGGTCGAAAGAAGCAATAAAAACGTCCATTTGTGTAGAACCGCTTATCTCGAGCTTCAGTTCATAGAATCCCGCCAATCACCTCGAAAACCACGCATTCATCTAACCCAACATGTCTCAGTCAGGTAATTCATTCCTCAGAGACGTTCCTCGTGAAACATACACTAACCACAACCATAGATTTCATCCAGGACGCTGTCAAGCTTATCACTATTCGTCCAGGTCTACCAAGTCCAAACCCCACTCAAGCAGCCTGGCAGCAACCCCCTCATCCAACTATCTCAGATGCGCAATCTCCCGAATTGCCAAGCGAAACTGACGTGGCCATCATCGGTTCTGGTATCACAGGTACTGCTGTCGCACACTATCTCTTGAACCATGGCGGAGATCTTCGTGTGACGATGCTGGAAGCTCGCACGGCAGTTAGCGCTGCCACCGGGAGAAATGGGGGGCACCTTGTCTCAGACAGTGACTCCTTGTTCCCCAGTCTCGTCAAAGAGATTGGCATCGATCAAGCCATTGAAACTGTCCGCTTTAGTGAAGCAAACATTCGTCGCCTCAAAGATCTCATAGCTCAACTCAACCCCGAAGAGAGGGAGGCTGTCGAATTCCGCCATGTGATATCGACAACAGGTCTTGAGGATCAAGAGTCTTTCGAAGAAGCGGTTGATGGACTGAAGCAACTTCTCAAGGCTGTCCCAGACAGCGAAATCAAGTACAAAGTCTGCAACAAGGAATATGCGAGCAAGGTGCGTGAATAGATGGTCCATTCGAGTGGATACTAACTGCGCAAATCACAGGTCTTTGGCTTTGACAATGTTGAGGGTGTCGTGGAGCAACATGGCGTTGCTGCACTATGGCCATATAGACTGATTACGGCAGTCCTGGCATCACTGAGGAAAGATTTCTCCTCCCGTTTCAACCTCGAAACAAAGACGCCTGTTCTCTCCGTTGACCACGATGAAACATCTCGGACATTCCCTTACACTCTTCATACGCACCGAGGGGCTCTGCGCGCCAGAAACGTCATTCACTGCACAAATGGGTATTCGGGCCACCTGATACCTAATCTCGTCGGCAAACTCTACACTCTAAGGGGAACAATGTCAACACAAAAACTAGGGCCTTCATTCCCTCACGTCGGCGATAGAATGTCATGGTCTCACATTTCTAAAGGTACTTACGACGCATCGACTGGTCACATACACCTTGGTCTATACTACGCTCAACAAAACGCCAAGACAGGAGTCATGTTCTTGGGCGGAGAATCCCAGAGTTTGAGTGGCCTGCTGACGAGTGACGACTCGTTCGTTGGAGATGATGCACGCAACACTCTAACCTCGGCAGCACCGCGTATCTGGAAAGACGCTTCACCTGCAGAGCCACTTAACGTGTGGTCTGGAATCATGGGCTTTACGGCAGACGGCATGCCCCTTGTGGGCAGTCTGACCACCACTCTCACGGGTCGCTCAGGCAGTGGTGAGTGGATCGCCGCCGGGTTCAACGGACACGGAATGGACAAATGTTGGCTCAGTGGGGAGGCCTTGGCGAGGATGGTTCTCGGGGAGAAGGAGGTTCCTGGCTTTCCAAAGGCATATCTACTGACTGCCCGAAGGATTAAATCATGGAGTGCTGAAAAGGCGGCGGAGACGTTGATGGACCACATCATGCTAAGCGGCACAGCTCCCACCAGCCAGATGTAAACGAACAAAGGCCCAACTTATATATACTTGGTCGCTTCACACTGAAGAGGTACCATCGTGGGCCGAAATGCCCCATGTGGAACTTCGGGCCTTGTCGCCGATGCAGCTGAGACTATTGCCCGAACGGGCAATTGTGTATGTCCGGTTCATTAAAGTGGCTGGCTGTTTTCCCTCTTATGGGCAAAGGACTCGTACCTATATAGTGGAAGCGAGATTTTATTCTGCAGGAGGGTGGAAGAAATCGTCACGCGGTGCAGGAGGTCAAATGAGCTCTCAGCGATGTTGAAGTGGTCAGACACTGGTGTATGATATAAGCTTATCCCCCAGCCATACCGCTCCTAGTGACCCCATATCGTACAATACCTTTAAAACTTTGCTTCTCATTCACAATGCCGACGATGCTAGAGCGCATTCAACCTGCCTTGGCCGCGCGAGATTCGTCTCTTGAGTCAAGCGCACTCCTAACAGACGCAACCTTGGCATCACTCCCGCTCAACGTTCTTTGGGTCCCCCGATCATGTGGACTAATGACGGATCTAGAGCTAGAGTTTACCGAGAGTTACGATGCAACCGACCTATTGCAGATGCTTACGAGTAGGGAAGTCACGGCGCAGACCTTGCTCATGGCGTTTCGAAAGCGGGCTACTATAGCGCAGCAGTGCGTAAGTGAGGTGGATTTGGAACAGCGAAGAAAAGAAACTAAACCGAGAATATCACAGACGAATTGCTTGACCGAGCTAATTCCGCAGGCAGTCGAGGATGCCAAAGCATGCGATGAGCATCTCGCCAAGACGGGGCAGCCCATCGGTCCTCTACACGGTCTTCCAATCTCAGTCAAAGAACAAATTTCTATTGCTGGACATTGTACCAACGCAGGATTCGTAACATGGGCTAAAAATACCTGTCAAGAAGATGCCCACATTGTCAAGAGCTTGAAGAAGTTGGGGGCTGTTGTGTTTGCACGCACAAACCAACCCCAGTCGCTCATGCATTTGGAGACTTCCAACAATATATACGGTGCAACCGTTCATCCTATGAACCGTAACCTCACTGCTGGTGGCAGCACTGGTGGAGAGGCTGCCCTGATGGCCATGAAGGGGACGCCTCTGGGCATCGGGGGAGATATCGGGGGCTCAATCCGCTTGCCAGCCGCTCTGAACGGGGTGGGTTCAATCACCGAGATGTAAATCATGCTCTAAACTCCGCTACAGATTTATGGCCTTGTACCGACTCCTGGCCGGATAAGCGGTGAGAACGTTGTAATTCCTACGCCAGGCTGCGATTCGATTGTTGGGACTCTGGGTCCCATGGCGAGGTCACTGCGAGATCTCGAGCTTTTCTGCAGGGCATACTCCTCATCCTGGCCATGGATTGAGGATGTTTCGCTCATTCCCAGCGACATCCTATGCCCAGCCCTTGGACGACAACTTGAACCCGGTCTACCGCTACGAGTTGGTATTATGCTCGACGACGGCGTTGTGTCCCCCCTACCCCCCGTACGCCGCGTGATGGACAAGGTCACCGCCCATCTAATACGCAGCCCCATGATAACAGTGAAAACATTCAACCCCCGGGAACATGGAAAGGCGTGGGAGATCATCACTGCAAATTATTTCGAAGATGCCAGCGACGACATCCGCAGAATTTGTCATGAAGGGTCTGAGCCTCTGCACCCATTAACAGAATGGATATTGAACGAATGCGAGGTCAACGCCGAAAAGGTTGGCTCAACTCTCCAAGAGCGGAAAAATTCGCGGGACAGGTTCAGACAGCTCTATGCTGCTCACTGGAGAAGCCAAGATGTTGACGTGGTTCTCTGTCCTATCACACCATCTACCGCACCTCCACCTGGCACCAGCAAGTATTGGGGGTATACAGCCATTTGGAATTTGCTGTCTTACCCTGCTATTGCGATCCCCGCCGCATCTCTAGTGGGCGAGTGCAATAGAGTGGAGGAGTTGTTAGCTGAGCTTTACTTGCCCAAGAATGAGATTGAAGCTCATATTTACGAGCATTATTCACCCGAGACTTCGGCGGGGATGCCGGTTGGAGTACAGGTGGTTGCACCCCGGCTGCATGAGAATTTGGTGATGGAGGCTGCTCGAATCATTGAGGAAGCTTTGAGGGGGTGAGCAGAAGACGGAGGCACCAAGTATTCCAGCTTATCATAGCGACAGTGAAAAGACCTGGGATCCTCATGGCTCAGACTCTTATCTGAAACTTTTAGTTGCTTTGAAACGTCTTCTTCCCATCTTGATCTAATCACACACCGTTAATAATGAAAGCCACGATATTGGTCAAGTCCAGAACGGACGGGTGAGCATTCCCCGCTGTACCGAGGAAGCGGACCGCTAAGATCGCCGAACGACCCGCTGTGGTGATCGCTTATTATCACTCGGAAGAGAACGACAAAGAAGCAAGCGATAATAGTAACCATCGATATCAACACCAATATCTTATCAATCTCATCAATCGAAATTCCAACAACCGACGGCATCTCCATTCAATGAAACATCAAAAAAAAGAGGCGTCGTCACAAGACGTCATCAGCCATCTCCAACCCCTCACGTCCGTGACGATCCAGTTCACTTTCGGAAACATCCTTTAACCGTTTGCCCTTGTGACCACACCCTCACAACGACCAGACAGGCAAAAGCACCCGGGGAAATGCCAATACACGTGATGACGAAGATGCGACGCCGACATCAAGCTGATGATGAGGGGTAGAAGAATCTTGGGCGAGAAACATAACTCTGTGCTCTCGTCAGACTTTGATCACAGTCGGCAATATGGACGTCTTTTCAACGCTTCCTCCGGAGCTTCTGGCTCCCATCCTTAGCGACTTGCCTGATCTCAAAAGCCTTTATAGTATTACTGTCTCATCGCAGTATGTATTCCACTTTATGGGGAGCACCCTCGGTGCCAACGTCCTCGAGTCCGTCCTCGATCATCCAGTATCCAAAGACTTCACATCCACGACATGGATTCCATACATGCTACGCTTAGTCGCCCTTGCTCGGCAAACCACTCCCTCAAATCAGCCCGCAAATGACCTCGGGTCGTTCATTGCAAAATATTTCCTGTCTAACCAGGGCCTGGGTATCCCCGACCTTCAATGTGAGAACATCCCGCTTATCCGGCTTCGAGATGTGATGCGGGCGGATGCTTCGTGCTTCTCACCCAGAGAAATGATATTCCTCGCCCGACGTATCGAATGCCTCGCAGGCTCATGCTTTGAGTTTTTCCATGATCGCATCAAATCTTGTACTCCATCTCATCTCCTTGACAAAGTCTTCCAACCTACTCCACTCCCATGGAGCCAGCGGCCAGACGGGCTTCCCTGGGGTCAACCATACACCATCGATGCTGGTGGAGAAGCATCCTGGTATGAAATGCAGCGCATCACCCTCGGGTTCTGGAGTCTGCAGCTCAGCTATGAACTAAGCAACGCCGCATCCGAAGGTCGACTTAACTGGACAGACAGCGATATCGCAGCGATACGCAACATGGGATCTGGAACATGTCTCGGGAACTTTGGCAAGTCCAATATCTGGGTTGCTCAAGAACCACTCTGGGCGGCCTTGATCTATGTCCGACATCTCGAGGGCTTGCCGGATAATTACCCTTGCGCGGGCGATACGAGCGGCATGCACAATGAAATGAGCGCTTTCTTCAACACTGGATTCAGACCGCTAGGAAATGAACACCACAGCCTCCCGCGATTGATCAATGCAGCAGGCATCAGACCCTCTTGGCCGTCACCAGCGCCCCCTCCTCCTCATTTTCCCTGCGTCGACAAACGAGATGCATCCACATACCATCGTCACAAAGTCCTCGTCGGTTGCAAGGGCCTACGTTGGGCGCAGCCTTTGCTGTTCCCAAGAGGACCAGCCCGCGTGAGTCGAGGTCTGATGTTTGGTCCCTTTCGAGCTTTGGGTTTTAGTCTCTGGGACGATGAAAGGTTGATCGCAATGGAAATGATTGATGATCCAACCGGGCAAAAGCCGAAGAGGTTTGAGGTTTGGTGTCAAGATCAAGTGTATACGTGGATGAGTTTGTTGAGTCAGACACAGATGGAGGAACTCGTGGCGCATCAAGATTTAATGGGAGATAGGCCGCCGCGTGTGTAGGGAAGTGGAGGATGAATGGACCTTAACCTCGCCTTGCAGTCTCTTCTTTATGCTGATTCCTCGGGTCTGCGATGCGTGATCGTTTTGAGTTGTTGTGGGATAAGCAGGAGGTAGAGCGAGGGTAACAAATGTACTTATTCTCACTTCCCCTCATAATTTGACATCGATATATACATCTTGATATCGAGAGAGGATAGCAAAGAGAGTTTAAATTTCCAGAAACAGTGTTTCCACTCACCATCGGCCACAATCCACGTATTGAACGCGGGACTTGGCTTACCGGCAAGTGTCTCAGAGTCATACTCATACCTCATTCTCTTCCAATATGAGCGGACCCGAGCTAGTTACTTGGCAACGATTCTAATCCTTCTTCTCCTCCGTCCTCTTTTCTTCGACAACCCTCATCCTTCTCTGCTTCTTAGCCTTAATCTTCTAGATCAGCTATCCTTGGTTGAGGGGATAGGTGGGAAAGTCTTCTGGGCCTCTTCTGAGGCAATTCTCATACGCTCGATTTCGCGATCGTAGGCTTCCTTCTCCTCTTCCTCCTTCTTCTCCTTCTTCCTCATTTCTGCGGCAGCCCTCAGCTTTGCCTCCTTCGCTTCCCAGAAGGCCTTTTCAGAGCGGGCGCGAGCTAGTTCCGCCGCCCTAGCACGCTCTTCCTCGTCCTCCTCTTTCCTCATTTCTTCAGCGGCCTTCCTCTCAGTCTCGAACCGAAGTCGAGCCTTCTCCTCGGCCTCTGCCTTTCGTTGCATTTCGGCAGCCTTAGCAGCAGCCTCAAGCTTAAGCCTAGCCTCTTCTTCAGCCTTAGCGCGAGCTTCGGCCTCGGCTTGTCGTCGCATCTCAGCAGCCTTCATCTCAGCCTCGAAACGAAGTCGAGCCTTCTCCTCGGCCGCAGCCATGGCCTCGGCGTGTTCTTGAGATCGCTCCCCCTCGGCCTTTCGTTCAGCCTCCATCCTCTCATGGGCGGCCTTTTCAGCTTCGAGTCTAGCCTCTTCAATCTCCTTCTTGGCCTTTTCTTGGGCATCTCTCAGCTCCTCCAGTCGGCGAGCGATGGCGTCCTCGGCCTCTTTGCGGAGCTGAGCCTCAAGCTCCCTTTGCTTCTCCTCAGCCTTTCGCTTTTCCTCTAAGGCCTTGAACTCGGCAATAGCCGCCAATCGAATCTTCTCGGGATCCTTCTCCCTGGGAGCCGGAGGCGGGTACACACTCCAACGGACGTCTTGTGGAGGCACCTCATCCATCGGCCACATTGTCATAGTGATAGTCCAATCCGGCTGAATCACCTTTTCCCAAATAGAGGGAAGGATAATCACACCGTAAGGGTCGAGCAGGTCGTAATGGCCCTCTATAACATGGGGCTCTAGAACTTCAACATTCCTAAACGCTTGCTTGATGAGGTCTTCCATGCCCTGTGGTTGTGTTAGCGGTGTCAGTTCAGTCATCTGCGGGAATCTATTTAGATCATACCTCCCAAGTCGCGCACATATGGAAAGGCAAGGCAAACTTCCGACCGATAGCGTCCTTAAGCTTGATCGGGGCCTGCTTGGTCTTATCACTCTCCTCAAGACTCGCCTTGGTCTCCTTCTCAATCACCTCCTCCTTCTTCTGGGCAGCCTCAGCTGCAGCCTCCTTAGCCTCAGCCCCGGCTGCAGCCTTCTTTGCCTCCTCTTCATCTTCTTCGTCATCGTCCTCGTCATCCTCATCTCCATCGTCGAGTTCCTTTTCCTCCATGTCTTCATCACCTTCGTCGTCACTGTCATCCTCCCCTATTTTAGGCAAGGTGAATAGTGCAAGGTGCTCGAGATGCTGTCCAACATGCTTCTCATACTGCTTCTCGGACCCAACTTGGAAATCATAACACAGAGGGCATTGACCGTTGGCCTTTGTTACGTCAGCACGGCTGCTGAGGCCCTCCAGCGTGTGTATCTTTTCGAGAGATACATTCTGTTCGTGAGCTGTCTCGACGTGATTTTGGAAGCCCTTAGCGCTGTCGAATTCTGCATCGCATCCAAAAGGACAGTGCCAGGTCTTCCAGTGCTCCCGCCTCATGTGCATCTTCCAGTCGTTACGGCGCTGATAGAGGTGGTCTGGTGTCCGACAGTCCTCTGAGAGACAGACATATGGTCGAAGATCTCTAAAAACATGCTTCCTATCGGATAGGTCAGGTTGATCAGCCACTATTAAATGGGATAAAAACATACTTCCAGGCGTGCCTCGTGTCTATCGAGACTATCATGTGGCAGAACGGACACTTGAATGACCCGTCAATGTGCTCCTTCGGTATTGGCGGGACTCGCGTCTGGTTCGAATCACCACGTGAGGTGGCATACGAAGTCGCCGAGGTATCAGAACGGGCATCATCCAGTATAGCGAACCGAGTCACACCAGGCTCGGCGCTCTTGCCTGCCTCCTTTAGATGCTCGGGGAGAGATGAAGCGATAGTCGTCGCTCGCCCTCCGAAGTCGACCCCATCCTCCTCGTCCAAGCCCTCGGCCAGCCGGCTTTTGTGCTCCTCACGATATTTAAAGTACTGCCGCCTGCGGGCCATAGCCCTGCCAAGTCTGTCTGCAAGGTCGTTTTCCACATTTGGGAACTTGTGCTGGACGTGTTCGGTATCCCATTTCACAGATTCCTTGACGAGGTCCTCTCCCGCCCGAGACAGGAACTGGTCGTGAGGCGCTGGATTGCGTATTGTGACAGATAGTCGTAGAAGACAGTCTACCACGTGAGCAATCTCATCCAGTGTCTGCTCAATCTCGGACTTATCAGAGTCTGAATCCTCGTTGAAGTAGTCCGCCAGATCGTCTTCCACCGCGTCATGGCCCTCGCTGGTTGTGTCTAGGATGCTGCCTCCGTTAGCGACGATGGTACCTGACTTGTTGTTAATGTTTAGCTCTCGACAGTGGAAAGTGTAACTGTACCTTGTTCGATGGAGCTGCAGAGATCCTGGAGCAGCGAGATGACCAGCTTGCGGATGTTGGATGCGTCGCGTAGACGGTACTCGAGAGAGCGACTTCCGGATGGTCGATGAGCTCCTAGATTACCAGCCCACAGCTTAAACCTCGCTAGGCAAGAGCTGGCTTGCGAGGCTCTGGAATGGTCATCTTGCAGCGTTGAGGTGAGCGCCTTGAACGAGGTGAGGCTGCGAGCAACCAAGGCGGCGATCTGGGGCTCCGAGGGGGGCCTAGAGACCTCTGCCATCATTAATAATGTGACGACGAGAGCCAAAGTAATATATAGTGAAGATTGAAGGTATCGGCTCCTGAATTCATCACTCCGATAGACGAGGCGATAGTCATCAAAGCAAGAAGCCCCGCTCACCAAACAGTCAGGTAGATGACAGAGCTGGTCATGCGAGTGGCCTTCGAAGGGTAGGGAGCACTGTAAATGGCTCACGGCTGTATCCATCGATATGGATATCATTGGTCCTCACAGCGTGAATTATGCAGTCCCTGTTTTCAGCTGTGAGCGTGCGGGGCTTGCATGCTGACAGCCTCACTCACAACTCCCAAACGAAGCCCCATCCAAGAGTGCTCCATTCTCATCAAACGCACGTGTATCAAACTTAAAGAGCACGACATGTCTGGTATCGAGGTCGTGGGCCTCGTCCTCGGCACCCTGCCACTAGCCATCGGGGCCCTCAAAGGCTACAGGGCCATGCTATCGCGGGTGCGAGGCGCCGATCGTGACCTGAAAGCCCTCATCCAAGACCTCGAGACGGAGCATCTCCGCCTGGAAACCACATGCGAGGTGCTCCTTGACGGCATCGCGCCGCTATCCCGGATCGACGAAATGGTCGAAAAGCCTTTTGGGCCCGAGTGGGAGCAGTTTAGCGACAATATCCGGGAGCGGTTATGGAAGGGGACGGACAAGTTCAAGGAGCATGCCAAGGAGATGCAAGAGGCAGCAGAGGAGTTGAGGGAGAAGCTGTGCATGGAGGCAGATGGCAAGGCGAGAACCACACACTTATAAACCTAGATGTTCCAGTCTACTAACGCTCTGTACAGACCAAGCTAAATAACCTCGAGGCAATATTAGCAGAGTTCAGAAAGAAAGCATCCTTCTCGCTAAAAAAGAAGGACTACGAGGACATTATCAACCGTATCAAGGCGGCCAACTCAGTCCTGCACGACCTCGCCGGACAGAACCGCGGCCTCGAGCCCAGCCGGCGGCTGCGGTCACAGGCCAGAGTCACCAAACTCATCCGTGGCCTATCACGGAGCATCTTCGACGCCCTTAGAAGTGCAGCAACGTGTCGCTGCGTCCAGTCACACGACGTGTGTCTCGAGTTGGTGCCGAGGAAGGCTGTCTTGGTGCCTAGCGATGTGGAGGACGAGTTGGCCAAAAACTTCAACTTTCATGTTGTGCTAGGGTCGTATGAGAACCCTGGTGCTGACTGCTCGGGTGAGGATGAAAAGAGAGTGAAGCCTCTAGAACGACCGGCCCGATGGGACAGTCTCCGCGTCCGGTTCGAGCCCAGGTGTGAATCTAACATGAAGCCACCTTCATCGTTGAGCGCTCCTCTCAGCAGCAGCCCCAGATCTCCATCTCCACGCCGGAGAGTCCGATTTCGTGAATCGCTAAGTTTCATGTCCAGACGAGAGTCGACATCCTCATCAACAGAGACTCTGACAGTCGTCTCGGAGAAGAACTTGGTCGTCACGACAACGCCAGTTCCCATGTTACCCCCCGTCCTCAAGTCAGACCTGTGCCAAGTAGTATTCACATGGCACGAAGAGCGCAGGGAACCAGCGACTGAGTGCTCCGGGTACATCGCCGACCCGCATCGCACGTTTGGTCTCTACCCGCAACAGCGTCATCCAGAGTCCAGTTCGGCCATCACCCTGCGACAGATGCTGGAGGGAAAGAATCCTGAGTTCCAGGAGCTTGACCTCCTGGAGAAGCTGAGGATGACGCTAGCTATCTCCATGAGCGTCCTCCATCTATACAACACCCCCTGGTTGGCGGGAATACTAACCTTGGACGACGTCGTGTTCCTTCGGGAAAACCAGAAGACCACATCACATCCAGACTCTGCCCTTAGGCCCTTCATGGCTAAGAACTTCCTCAAAAGATCCGACGCGACAGCACCTCTAGAAGCCTCACCACAGAGCAAGCCGCGCAATCCATCAAAACCCATGAACCTAACGGTGCTGTCCCTCGGCGCGATGTTGATCCAGGTGATGATCGGGCATGCGGTGCCGGCGCTCGACATGGCAGCGGACTCGGACATGGACCTCAACGCGATGCTAGAGAAGCACGAGGTGGGTGGCAAGTTCAGGGATGAGGTACTACAAAGCGGGGGGTGGAACTACATGGCAGCGGTGAAGTGGTGTTTGGAGACTGAGAGCGTGCTCGGGAATATGGGGCTGGAGAGCGAGGGGTTTTGTCAGAGTTTCTATGAGGAGGTTGTGGCGAGATTGGAGAAGGATATACAGCAGTTGAGTAGCCGATGTTGGGAGTGAATGCCATTGAGGCCAACTGTCTCTGTGTGATGAACGTCATGAGTAGCGATGACGGACTAAATCTTCACTGTGGCATTGCTCTCTCTTCTGGGCGTTACCTTGGCATGGAAGAGAAGTTTGATGAGTACAAAGTAGTACAGAACCCGATGTGGCGCATGTACGACTAGATACTTCTATGCACGCGAGGTGTCGATGGCAGAAATTAATGGCAGGGGGACTCGGAGCAAGCTGCGCCTCTCAGACTCTCTCGCCTGCGTAGGGTTGGTTGCCTAAACATGTAACGAAGGGAGGAAGAGGCTAGTACCGTGCAATTATGGTTCCTCCGACTGTGCGCCTGTTTTCTCACTGCGCGGTCTGTGTTGCGTGGCTGGTTTATGGTCCATGTTCGGTGACTCAACGCACTAGGTGAGACGCGTCGCGCGCACGCGTAACCTGACCTCCCGACGCGTTTTCGCAATCAAGGCGTGGCAGGGCCAAAGTACCTACTCGCAGAACGACATGTAGCTTTATTTGCTTTTGTGTAGGACCCGCTCCGCCCTGTTATTGGGCTCTGGGGTCCCAGCTCTTCCCATTCGTTGGCTGGTGTCTCGCGATAACATCTAGAAGTGTTTCTGTCAACCTACCTACCCTGGACGTGGGTGAGGTACCGCAGCTGTAAGAGCAACGCATAGGTTTTGCTAGTCATAGAGCATAAGTATTTTTATTTAATAGTAAGATAATATACTAATGGAGAGGAAATTTCGAATTTATCGCAGAGAGTGATGCACCTCCAAGTCCTTGGTGCATCAGCATCCAGTGAGAGGATGAGCTCCCACCTTGCCTTCTCATATCTAACTGTGGTTGAAACCATCCACCAAGTTCATAAATATACACCACCGAAGCCAAGATCTGACTCCCCTCACGCGATTACCATTGCAAGCTGCACACATCATTTACTTCCCATTACCCAAACGCCGGAGTCCCTCCCTCCACATCACTCTTGATTCGAAATGAGTGCCTAACTAATGTCGAAATCGGGAAGCGAGCTAAACAGTGAAGAACTATAGCATAACCGATCGATGAAACTCGGGTCTAGTTCTGGTATCGCCGTATCTTGTGTCCCTTGCACCACCGCCGAGTCCGCGGGTCTATTACTGGTCTGTCCGGACTCGCTCGGCGTTGACGTGGTCAAGGCGATGGATTTTGACAGAGGTTCGGAATTCCACCTATCCATTGACTCTGATATGAGAGTCGCAGCACATGATCGGACGCGGTGGTAGGCAGAATCTGCCAAGTTCCAGGTCCTCTTCAGGTTCTTCAGACATCCCAGAATCAGTGTGATCCGATTGTAGTGGTGGTCGAAACACTCATCGGAGTGACTATTCGAAGTAGCCAGCTGTATCAACCCACAAAGAACCAACGCTGGAATGATGCAAGGGGTATGCTTCTGGATGTTTGGACAGAGCGAGATGTAATCTGAGATTCGCCTTGAAGCTTCGGTTGCTTTAATGCTGTGCACTAAGCGAGTCGAGTTTGACAATGACTGGGCTTGTGCCATGGGCCAGAAAGGGTCCTCGTTGCTGCATAGAAGAGGGTGATAGCTGCTACGTGGAAGATGGAGCAACATGCCGGCATACGCGATGATTGCGTGAGCTTGAAACATGATCTCATCGATGTTGCCGTACGAGTCGACAATGTCCAACTTTTTAGTAGGTAGATGATTTGACCAACTGACGAGCGCATTCTCGACAGCTTGCAAATGATCACGGTGATAATCTCGTAATCGGTTCAGCACAAGAACTCGTCCCAAGATGGAAATCGCCTCGATCCGATAGCTGAAAGACGAAAAGATGATATCCTCTTCAAACAGCACTCGACGTTTGAAGTCGAGAATCTTGCGCGGTTCTGGAATGTCGTGCGTGCCCGTGTAGAGCGACTCTTCGCATGGTAACGGCACTTCTGGGCAGACAGCACTGCAGCGGAATGATATCGTCTTCTGGGGAAGTGCCATGATGACGTCGGTGATGAAGAGCTCCCACCATGTCCTCCGCAGACTCTCGGCCTCGATGGATCTCTCAGGGTGTTGTGATGACGCGTAATCAGCGCGATGTAAGCCGATATCAAAAGCGACGGTTGTGCAGTGTGAAAAGGCGTCTTGTGCCTCGGTAAGGTCGCCTCGGGAGAATAACACAATCGCGTAGATCAACCATGCTTGAACCGTACATGCCGACTTGTCCGTGCATGAAGAAAGCTCGGTAGCGACTTTTGTCTTGAGTTGCTCAGAAGGACTCAGTTGGACATAGTGAGATCCCGCAAAGTCGACCACAAGCTGCAAATAAGTGGGATATGCGCGAGATGTATACATGGATGCAGGAACCAGGATGGGATGCGCGTTGTGAAAGTTCTCGTAGTACATCCGAATGAACCGCTCACTGTCGGTTGGTGGTCTGCTTATCGATGAGACTTGGCCCTGGTTGCTGAAATCTTTTGGTCCCAGGCCTGGCCAGAGAAGGTGATCGGTGCTTATCCCGGAAAAGTACGAAAGAACATTTCCATCCGATGGAGCATCATCCGTCACTTCAAGGCGAGAAGGTTCTGAACGAGGAATTTCTGGTGCAGTCGGAGAAGTAACACTGACACTCTCGTCATCTCCAGGTCCAATCGAAGGTCGCAGAGAATGAAGTCCCCTCCCAGCGGTAAGATCCCTCGGTTTTCTCCTCCCGCCACGTCGCGAAGGCTGATAGTTGCACGGTGTACCATTCTGAACGCATCGCGAGCACGTCGGCCTCTTGCCATCGCATTTGAGATGTTGCTTCCTGCATCCGGTGCAGGCGAGGGATGCGAGCCCGGTGCTCTTTGTGATCCTGGGAGCTGCCATTGTTCGTCTGGGGGATGGTGATGGAGTCGTGCTACTTGGTGCTGTTCGGGCTTTGAAGTGAAGGGTCTGATCGGAGGGATCGGGGACTTGGCGGGTGATTTGGTCGCCGAAGGGATATGATTGGTTAGTGGATCGCCGATCAAGTATTCACCGGTCTCAGAGATAAGCCTCGTTTTCAACCTTGTCCATCATGCATTCATTCTATTCTTCGTTTAACTGTATATCCTGCATAAACCCTGCAAGCTGCAGTTTGAAGTTACCTGGAAATATGTATGATGCCTTTCAGGTGCTTCCTTTGATCCAGTCTAGAGCAGCCAAATCCTCATCATCCTTCCTGGACAAAGCCCTCGTACTTCCAATAGGTCTCAAAACCCAACTTTTCATAAAATCCCCGAATAAAAACCGAGTCAATGTAAATCCCCTCGATCCCTCTTTCTCGTAGAATTTCCATGGCTCTCACCACCATGGCCAATCCAACACCTTTGCCCCTTGCGGACTCGCTCACGCCAACGGCAGCGACCAAACCGGTCTTTTCCTTTGATGGGAGCAGAGGCATGAAGGCATAGGTGTCGCTGATAATAGATGAGAAAGAGCTCATCCATGTCCAACCGATTTGCTCGTTTGTCTCGGGGTCAATGGCTACTAGTGCTTCGTGGTGCTGCTTATACGCTGCAAGGGCTTCGTAGCCAATGCACCATCCACTCTGCGTGTGTATTAGTCTTTGACCATGGAACGGGAATAGTAAATGACTTACAAACATCGCGCGCTGTTTAGTAAGGCACTCTTCCTCGAGTTCCGGACACCATGTACGGAACTTGACATTGACCTTTGAGATTTTCTCCATGACTTCAGGTGGTGCGATGGGACCCTCGCGGATATCCTTAAAGAGATCTATCGCTGACTTTTCTGACTTTCTGCGGAAGCCTACAGATTGGTGAGCATCTTATTCAAACACCCGACTGAATGTGCATACCTCTATGAATGAAAAAGTCTTTCACTTCTTGCGGAAAATCGACCGGCATCTGTGGCCAGAACCGGGGAGTTTGGCCCCCAAGCTGCACAGACTTGAGATCTCCTCCATTGGCCTCCCTTATCGCAGCCTTTGCCTTTTCCAACAACGCAGTACCAAGTCCCTTTCCTCGATGCTCAGGCAACACACCAAGGACATCTATCTGACCAACACCGTTTGATAGATAGGCAATGACGAAGCCATTCTCATGGATGAAGTGATGGCCGGGGATGAGAGGCAGAAGCTTTTCCAGTCGCTGTCGTTCAACCGGCCATGTTGGGAATATGATGTCCCACATGTGAGACAACTTTTCAAAGTCTTGGTCAGAGTTTGAAAACTCCCTGATGTCATACTTGGCAGCAGGGTTGTCGGTTTGTTCAGCCATGTTGAAGAGTGGGGGATCTTGATCTTTCGTGCAAGAAATGTCAGGGTGATGAGAAAGCTAAAGTGAATTTATTTAACTTTATTTAGAGGAGATATTGGATCTATAATAACTTAATCGTATGGATCATCTATCAGATGTTAATTGATCCTGAACAATACTCCAAGGCAGAAGGACTTGAACATGGCCTGATGATCTTTTTGGTGCGTAAGCGAGCGTGGCGAAGTGCGTACACCGCCGCGCGTAAAGACCGAGCTCGAAGGATTCAACTGCATGTCCTTTCGCACATGAATATCGCATTCGCAATCATGCCTGACTTGGGAAGGTGAGTCAATTAGCATGCGAAAGACCGAGGACCTGCATATTCGCAACGTCATAATATCTCGTCTATGGCCTTATTAAACCTGTCAAGCAATATTCAGGTGTCCCATTATCGAAGGATCAAAAACGCCAACCAACAAACATTATTTCCCAGACAATCTCGCTCAATATCCTACCCAGAACCAATGACGCCCGTACCCTGGAAACAGCGATTTATGCATCATACAATGTGAAAGTCGTGATGTGCATGGTCGTCCATCACTTCAGTCTTCTCCCGGCATGAGCCAGGAGGTCGAATTGGGAGCGCAAGTTGAGCCGACAGTAACTGGCTGCTCAAGTCGTCCATCTCATTCGACATTGCCGTAGTGTTTTCGGTGCAGCTTGATGGTGGGAAAGGGAGATCCCTCCCGTCAAGAGGGAAAAGGTTATTCGCCTTGAGCCAATCGTCATTGGCAAACTTGGACAGGTAGTTCCGAATACCATCAGGCATCACAACAACCACCTTGTCACCCTCCTTAAAGTCAAAGTCCTTGACAGCCTTGAACGTGGCGGCCATCGCAGCACCAGAGCTTCCACCCACCAAGAGTCCTTCTTCGGCAATAAGGCGTCTCGCAAGGTAGAAAGACTCTCGGTCAGTGGTTTTGTACCACTTGTCAACAATATTTCGGTCTAGGACACGAGGGACAAATTCACCACCGATGCCTTCAACCTGGTGAGGCTCGTGTAGATGTTCTTTGTTGAGAGAATCAGGAGCTGCCAAGATACTTCCTCGTGGGTCGGCACCGATAGCTTTGATGTTCTTGTTGTGTTTCTTCAAACCCCTCGCGAGCCCTGTGATGGTGCCTCCTGTTCCAGCACCGGCGACGATGGCGGTGACTTGGCCCTTTGTTTGTCGCCAGATCTCTTGGGCAGTTGTCTCCTCGTGCGCCTGGGGGTTCTCGGGGTTTCCAAATTGCCCGAGGATATGGGCATTTGGAAGAACTGACTGGAGCCACAAGGCAAGTTGATGATGTGACTCGGGACTGTCCCAAGCTGCATCGTCAGGTGTTCGAATGATTTTGGCTCCTAGAGCGCGTAGGATTGCCACTTTCTCAAGTGACATCTTGCTTGGAAGAGTGATGATGGTCTTGTATCCCTTTAGGACAGCAATAAGAGCCAGGCCGATGCCACTATATCAAGTCAATAGGCTGCAGAATAAACACGGCATGCAACTTACGTGTTTCCACTGGTGGGCTCGATCAAGGTATCACCAGGCTTGATCTTGCCGGCCTTCTCGGCCTCTTCGATCATGCGAAGTGCCACACGGTCCTTGGTGCTACCTCCAAGATTGAAGAACTCTGCCTTGACGAGAACCTCACATTTGATCCCCAAAGCTTTCGGTAGCTTGTTGAGGCGGATGAGGGGAGTTTCTCCAATCAAGTCGATGGCATTGGAGATGCTATTGGCGGGAGTGGATGCTTCGGGGGTGATGGACGACATGTTCATGATGGAAATGGTATGACTGTCTTGTGTAAAGATGCAGAAGACAAGAGAGAGTATGGGATTGATAATTAAGCATTCATTACAAAGGAATCGGTGAGTTTAAATAATACCAAAACATCACATGTTGTCTGAACCTCAAGGTATTCTGAGTCGCCGACGGGGCATTCGCCGATAGTCGCTAAGCAACCCCGGGCGGAATGGTCCGAAAGAGCGGTCGCTGAACTCAAATAGGTTGACAGCCAGCCACTTTTGACTATCACTGACATAGGTAGGTTTAGTAGCTGGTTTCAAGAGCCAAGACGCGGCACGGAAAGCGTGGACAACATGGCATTCGTGGATGGTGATCGTATTCTCACACTTTTCCGTATTGATGTAAAACCTGAGCCGACACTTAAGTTCTTTGCTATTGTAACTAGTTTCCTATAATTGAAGAGGTTGGTAGATCGTCAGATCGACATGAACTCAACCTTAATCATGACTTATCTTGGAGAGCTGAGTTGGTAGAATCCAGTCATTCACGTTTAGCTCGCACTACAGCACTGCAAGCCACGAATAAATAGCATGTGATATCAATATCATATTTATGAAAGGTTAGAGTTCAGCAACATATGAAGAAACTCAATCTATTCCGTTTTCACAAAGTACCCAGTGAGTTGAATACTCAATGAATGTGGTTGAGGTGAAGAGAGGATCAAGTAAGTTCAGCCACCCTGTACCCAAGGAAAAGATAAGCCGGACTTTTCGTAAATCCGCAGTCTGAGAGTCGGACATGGATTCAACCGTCGCCTGTTGCGAGCCGAGAAGGGTATAGCGTTTCGACTTGGTGGCTCTTTGCAGCCAAGAGACTCTTCTGTTTCATTCACACTCAGAGCTGCGATACCAAAACCTTCTCACATTTTAAGCTCCCAGCGCCAAGATGACTGTGTTTGATATCGACGAGGAAGATAATCTTGCCCGTATGCGGCGAGGAGATCTGTACTATGCTTTCACGCCACAGCTTGTGGCTGCTCGGAAGCGCTGCAAGCAAGCCCTTGCGCGACTTAATACGGCGGGGGAGTTGACCCGTAGAGAAATTGCAGAGCACTGGAAAGAGTAATTTGACTTGTAACTTTGAAAATTGATGGCGTCTCTGACAAAAGACCAGCATCACCAACGATGATCGCCCTCTACCCCCACCAGCGGCAACAGAGGACGAAGACGATGCTGTCCTACACGAGTACCCTTGGATAGAACGTCCTATCAATATCGACTACGGGACAAACGTCAAAGTTGGGAGCGGTGTCTTTATTAACTTTAACTGCACTATGATTGATACGTGCACTATATCCATCGGAGCCCGTACCCTTGTTGGCCCGAATGTGTCTTTCTTTAGTGGCACTCACCCCCTTGATCCCGATCTACGCAATGGAACAAACGGGCCTGAGTTGGGTCGCCCTGTGATCATCGGCGAGGACTGTTGGATAGGAGGAAGTGCCATGATTCTACCTGGCGTTACGGTTGGAGATGGATGTACTATTGGAGCTGGAAGTGTTGTCACAAAGGTAAGTGAGGCGCTTCTTAATAGAGAGGTTCATATTGATAAGTCGGTCTAGGATGTTCCAGCCTACCATGTTGTTGCCGGAAATCCGGCCAAGATTATACGCAAGATAGAACGAAAGCACAAGGCCGAACAAGAAGCCAAGCAAAATGCGCAGGGGGCGTAGCATGCTATACCTCAAGGAACAGGTTAGATAGGGGGGTTTTAGGTGTAGTCGCAGATAGTAAACGAGGGTTGACTCCGTCTGCGCCCCGAGCTAGTGTAATGAGAAAATTGCCTGACAAGAGACCATAAAGGCTGTAAGAACCTCTAGTTAATCATATAGTAGATATTTCCTTGCATAATATTTCAGTTCATTACTAGGTGGTTTTCTCCAAATTTCATCCTCTAGCTATAACCTACTTGCCTGGCTTGCTTAAGACGTTAGAGTTGGAGGCAACTCTGTAAAGTCGTTGTGAATACGTTTCAAGTGATCCTTAAGGTACCATCGTCGAGAGAAGCCCTTACCGGGGACAGAGCGCTCGCATCCTTCATATAGACACAAAATGTCCCCGGTCCTTTTATGCATTCCATGAGCTTCACGCTCATGTCTTAAGACGCAAGCGTGAGAGGAAAACCGAAGGCCTTGGCAAGACGCGGCTTTGCATCGATACGGCTTCAAATGAGAGTCGACACATTTGCTATGTATCCATGTTAGTAGCCCTTTCTGCTATACAATCACTGTAATATCGCTTACTCATAGTTTGCTTTCAACTTTTGTGGTTGGTGGTTGCATCCTGGTTGACCTTCCCACGGACAATGGTATAAACCGTCTTCGTGAGGAGTTGCTTTCGTGTATAGATCGTTGTCCCTTACGGTTTGGTCGACAGTGACAGTGGTAGCTAGACTAGGTTGGATAAGTTAGCTTGGGAGTTAATGAAGTACAACGAGGGGAAACAAACAGCCTATGATCCTTAGAAGTAACGGGTCGCTCATCAGTTGGGCCGCGAGAAGAGGATACAAAGTCCAGAAAACGATCCACAGCTAGAGAGGTTTTAGAGTCTTTCCACTGAACATTCTCACCATTCTCATTCTCACCATTCTCATACTCATCCTCGTCCCCATCTTCGTCTTCGTCTTCTTCCTCGTCCTCGGCCTCATCCTCGCTCTCTTCAATATCATTATCGGAATCGTATCCACTAGGAAGAGCCGCAAGCGAGATTTCTTCCATATGACGAGTCAAATGATGAACTATGGCAGTCTTTCCCTTACCAGTCTCTTCGTGGCATAGAGGGCATTCGAAGGAACTCCACGCGGGTTGAAAGTCGTGATCAAACTCAAGGTGTTGAATCCAGTCTTCGCGAGAAGCGAAAGGTTCGTTACCAAAGTCGCACGCACTATCGTGACAAATCCAGGGCCGGAGGTCTCGCCAAAGATGTTTCCTAGCCATAGTGTATCAGTATGGCCTATTCAGGCTATCAGTATCGATGGGAAAGACCTACTTCCATGCAGAGTTATTCTTTATCGAAACACTACGACCGCAAGCCAGGCACTCGAACGGCACACCAGACTTAGCCCCCTCAGGAAGCGGCGGAACACGAACGGTGAGATCCTCACTCTGACCATAGGCCATAAGCGTCTCGGCGTAGATGCTGCCAGTTGCTAGAGAAGTCCCAAGGGCTGAATCGCGATACTTTACACTGCCGGAAATCCGACTGGCCGCTTCGTCATGTTGTTGCTGCTTGATGAGATTGTCCCTCTTCCCCTCTTGAATCTTTCGGAAACGGTCCAGATTTGCCTTGGCCAGTCTCTCAACCAGATCGGTTTGCGCCTGAGGGAAGCGTTGCAAGATGCGGTCCCCGAATGGTTGGTATGCCTGCCAGGTTATCTGAAGGGACACTGGCGCAGTATCTTCGGGCTGCCTTGGTCGTTCAATGTACGGTGACTCGATAAGGGGGCCTAGATCACGCAGACATTGGATGTCGGTTTTCAGGTCTGCTAAGAGCTCATCAAAATCCCTAGAATCTGATACGGTAGACCCTTGGCTCGAATCATCGCTTGTGACGGATTCGGCATCAGAGGTTGAATCTGGACCAGCTTCAGTCTCCACGCCTGAATTCATTTTATAGCCCTCTTGCAACAATGCTTGTGCCTCATAAGATGCAGTTCTGAGGCTCGACACCTGCGCGCTATACTCATCACTTAGACCCAAAGTTGGCATGAACCCTATTGTACCAAGTTCAGCAACACTGCTGTTACCATACCTAAGGTAGATAAGTAGCACTCACCCTCCGCCAGGCTGCGGCTGATATCACTCAAAAATCTCAGTATCAATCGTCGGAGAGTCCATGAGTCTGCCACCACCTGGTCAAGGCCGCCTTGGAGAACCTCATATCCGTCTGCCCACAAGATAAACGCACCCAGTGCCCTGTCGTAGCAACGGACTGCTGACTTTGAAAAGTCCATCCTGGGCGAAAGATGTCTGTGGACCAATTTGAGCGTTGCCATGCATTCTTCACACAGTTGCGTCGTGACGCTTGTTGGTTTCACAGTCGCTTGTGAGGTATTCCACTTGCAGATCCATGACGACTCGGCACCCCTTGGACGCGGTGAAGTAGCCATGCCTGGTGACTCTGTTGTACTTGGCGTACGAGATCCTAAGAATCTGGAAGGTAATAATGACGACAAGAATATTCGGATTAAGAAAAGGCTTTTCTACCGATGGTGAAATTTGTGAAGGTATTGAATGGAACAAGATCTGTTGGGAGGCTGTGTCGTTAAACTGCATGGCGGCGTAAGCAAGGCTGTCTGGAGTTAGGGTGCCATTAAAAGATAGCACTATTCTCTTGCTCAATTAGATGACATGTGTAAAGGGCAATTTTGGTACCTCCCTTACGGGTTGGGCTCTGTGTTGGGTGCTATTCAGCTGGGCTGTGTATACGTGGCAGTGCATCAATCTAATGCTGTGTAACGCCCCCTTCAGCAGGAGACAATTGCCAAGCCTTGCAAGGCTCTCACCTACCCCATTCCGACCTTAGCAGAGGGTCCCTCTCGGTTTCTTCATTCCCATCACCTAACATCGATAGTCTCCGCTCTGTTCATGGCCGAGTTAGCTTTGGGCGCGATTGGCGTCGTTCCAGTCGTCGAATTTGTCTTCAAGTCTTTAAAGGGTCTCTACAAGAACCTGAAAACCTTCAAGCGATACACTCGAGAAGCAAAGCGAGTTCAGCAAGAATTGGAGGTGCAGGAAGCCATCTTCAAGAATGAATGGCAGATCCTGAGGACCGTCTTCTTACCCACCGCCGACGATAGCAATGCTCTGGACAGCGTTGACAATGCCAGCCGGAGAAAGTTAGACAAACTCCAACTCGATCAAAGATTACGGAGGGCTCTTGGCGAGAACTACGATGCTTGCGAAAAGGCTACAGCAGTGATCGGTGAGGATCTCCAGGAGCTCACCAACGAACTGCAGGACGTCACTTTTCTTGCGAACCATCAGGACGTAGGGTTTCTCCCACTCAAACAAGGCTAAGTAGAAGGCATAGTGCTAACCATGTTTCTAGAGCGAGTGTCCAGGCGACACAATACAAAGACTGCGCGAGATCCAAGACCGTCTGAAGGTCACCTTCCGAAGCAAGAAATGGTCTGAGAGCATCGAGAAGCTGAGGCGCTCTATCGGCAACCTAAGCACACTCAGAGCACAACTCGAAAAACTTGGAAAGCCGGCAAGACATGAGTTGTCCATCGAGGGGAAGACTTGCGAACGGTATCTTATGGAGTGGCGGGGCTCAGTGCGTGTTCAGAAAGCATCAAGGGCACTGCATGAAGCCCTCGTCGATGCTTGGAAGTGCGGCCATGCGGATCACACGAGACATTTATTTCGTCTCTTCATCGAAACTGATCAGGTTGATGACGAAACCCAGATGAGGCTCACTATCATGTACCTCAACCGCATGCAGGTGGCTCTCGAGTCTGGATTCGTGCAACTACACGTCCGATCTCATATACTTCAATTAGATCTCGGTGCTTCGATGATGCCTCTGACACCGCCAGATGAGGAGCATCAAGGGGTGGCCAAGAGACGAAAAATGGTTCGGTTTGAGGAGCCAGCTGTAAGGCAGACAGTTGGTCACCAGACCAGAGAGTTCACGGACCAAACAGGGAGCCGGCTGATCAATCAGACAACTCGGGATCTTCGGTCATCGGGCGACATTTGCTTCAAACTGACAGGCACGCCACAAGCTCAGAGCGTGTCGTCAAGTGAGTCGGCGCCGCACTGCTTCGGGCATCTCGACTGCACCCGCCAGAGAGATAACTTTCGCCATGTTTTCTATCCGAGCTGCCCCAGGCCTGACCGTCGTGACACCGGTTACAGTCCCATGGCGCTCGACGAAATCATCAAGACTAGCAGGCGAGACCTAATCAACTCCATTGATAAGCTAAGATTGGCACGGATGCTTGTGTCTGCAGTGCTCAAGTTCTACTCAACTCCCTGGCTTGACGACATCTGGCAGCTCCGAGATCTATCCATGTCGGTAGATGACATAGAAGATCTCTCGCAGTCAGTTCACAACATGCACCTCTCCGCGGAGCTCGGAAAGACACGAGCGGTGCAAATGGAAGACGTCCAGACACCAAACTCCCAGGCAGGCGAAGATGATGCAAGAGACGATGAAGAAATCCGATGCAACATCAAATGCCGGCCACTATGGAGTCTTGGAGTGGCATTACTGCAGATTGACCACTGGGAGAGGATTGACTTGGGTGATGTTGTTGCGGTTCGTAGGGCGGCGGCGAGGACGTCTCACATCTCTCCCAAGTATCGAGAGCTGACGCAGCGGTGTCTGGAATGTGATTTCGGGCGACGTCGAGGACAAGATCTGTCTAAATCTCCTCTCCATCAGACGGTAAACAAGGTGGTTCTTGGTGAGCTTGATCGATTGCTATCGCTTAAGGAACAAGAGATGAGGCCTATGGAGGTCTCGGATGAGGGTGATGAGCTGGGTTATTATAATGGATTCACTGGGTGCATGGTGTAAAAGGCTGCAACAATAAATCGTCTAGAAACTATATGAAGACGAAGGGCCGTATAATTATTTAAATCAGCATTCCTTATCCTGAATGTGTGCCCCAGCAATCTCCTGGGCCCGATATCCTCCAAGAAGCCTTGAGAGGTGATAGTGATCTTCTAGGTCGGTTATCCCGGCTTCAACTATAGCAGAGAACACATTTTACATCACCAACAACAGTACGAAAACAGGTTCGGTGGTTGTGCAAGAGTAAAGTGTGGTTGCACCGGTAAGCATACCGCAATGAGCCCCGAGTCGGGTTCACGGAGGGCACGTTAAACGCATGATGTGCAACACCCGGGTGCTTCTATTTCGTCATACTGATTCTGGGCATAGGATTGAGGCCACTCAGAATTATTAGTACGTCTCTTTGTCTCACCATCTTCACGTCAGACACCTCACAGTAGCAGTTCGGGGCACACAGAAGGCTCGTATGGCATGGCATTGTACGCACGAAGTTCACAGCCGATCAGCTATTTATATAAGACATCGTGATACCTTTCTTTGGCGGACCTTGGATCTTTGAATAACGCTTATTTTGAACAGACATTCACTGTGAAACATGCTTCGAAAATTTTGTTCAACGCTGGTTGCAATGAGTAACCTTTCTTTCACTATTGCCCTGTCATATGATGGCATGTCAGAAATCGAGATACTGCCAGAGTACGACTATGTTGTCGTTGGTGGAGGAACATCTGGCCTCACAGTAGCGAACCGCCTGTCCGAAAATCCAGGTAAATATGCTAATTGATTAGCAACACAGGCACTGATGATCCTATCTAGGTGTAACTGTTCTCGTTCTTGAAGCAGGAGACTTGTACGTCTAACCCACCTCGAGCTATGTCACGGTGGCACTAACCGTCTGAAGTGACGCAAACGAAGACTTCTTGACGATCCCTGGTCTTGCCGGCGGTGCAGTGGGTACAAAGTACGACTGGAACCGAACATATGTCCCAACTGGGGCCGTTAATGGCCGTACACTCCCGGCACCCCTGGGAAAAGTAGTTGGAGGCTCGACTAAGCTTAATCAGATGACCTTCAACCGGGGATCTTCCTCTGACTATGATCGCTGGGTTGAGCTTGGGAACGAGGGATGGGGTTGGGAGGCATTGCTTCCGTACTTTAAAAAGGTAAAGTGGCACTGAGAGTGTTGGAGGGAGAGCTAATCGTTGCATTTAGAACGAGTTATTCACGCCGCCTAACAAGGATATTGCTGAAGAGTACAACATCACGTTTGATCCATCTGTCCACGGGACATCAGGTTATGTGCACTCGAGCTATTCACCATTCTTCTGGCCTACAACGAGTGAGTTACTAGGATTGTTTAGAGGGGACGTTGTGAACCGAACTCATTCGTTCTCTTTGACAGAAAACCTTGTCCAGGCAGTTGAAGAGCTGGGCATTAGCATTGCATTTGACCATGCAAACGGAAGTCCATTGGGTGGATACTTTAACCCCCACAGTCAAAATCCCGTATCTGTCACACGCTCATCTGCAAGAGAAGCGTATTATGATTCTGTTTTTGGCCGAAAGAATCTTCATTTGATTGCTGGTCGACAGGTTACTCGAGTCATCACCGAGAAATATCAAGGAGGCATCAAAGCTACTGGGGTAGAGGTATGCAACAGCCCGTGACTTAGACATCGATCACTAATTTCCATTCGAGTTTGCAAAAAGCCGATACGGGGTTTATAAGACAGTGCGGGCTAGAAAGGAGGTGATTCTCGCCGCTGGGACGATTCACACTCCCCAGATCCTTCAAGTCTCTGGTATTGGGGATTCTACCTTGTTGTCTAGCATCAACGTCACGACAATTGTGGACTTGCCTGGCGTCGGTCAAAACTTTCAAGAACATGCTCTGGTTAAAGTGACTAACAAGCGTAAGTGGTCGACCTGTCAATGACTACGACTAATAGTAGAAACAGTCAAGGCACCTTTACCCCGAGCCAGGATATGCCGGGCATGTCCTATTTTGGCTTGGCCTACCGCATTCTGATGATGCAGTGGGCGGCATCTTTTGGCCCGAGTTTGTCTCTGCCGACTGGCCTGATTCTAGCCGGCGTGTATCTATGTTTCAGGGCCCAGCCGCTTGCTGCTTGGAAGATGACCTGCATGGCCTCAAACTCTCTGCAGCTACTGGCACAACAGTCAGTCTCGGACACGTATCTAGAAAAAAGCGCCTGAAACTGACCAACTGCAGACCTACGGCGGATATTCGCAATTCTAATGAAAACGAGATGCTTAGCCGCCTATGCTGGACATGCTTTGTCATTGAATGGTAATCTCTTCACCCTTGATGCTAGCTCAAATGCTTACCTTGCGTTGCAGTGATAGTTTGTCCGAATTCCACCTTCCACGCAGCGGCATAGAAGTTGCCATAGACCGCATATACTTCCCCCGATCTTATCTATCGGTTATCCTGACTTTAACTATAATAAAGAATA
>JAALXN010001002.1:0-11265 GCA_012978555.1 Fusarium drepaniforme
AACCCCCCGCCATGCAGTCATGAATAATCGCTGTTCTGCGCCCAAGTCTACCCCTAGCAACAGACGCCAAAGGAGAGAAAGGGTGAAAAAGCATCCAAGGAAAATCGTGAGTCTGCCCAATGGGCTTAACGTACATCCAATGGCATCAACCTGGGTCCGTTTCCATTGCAATCATATGAAACGGAGCCCCAAGACGTAAAAAAAATAACCGTTGTAAGAGGAATGAAAAATTCAAAGGGAAAAAGCAAACCCAACCGAAGGAAAAAAAAAAAAAAAAAACTCAAAAGAAAAGCAACAATACCGAAGGAGAAGGGCGGGTCCCCTTCTCAAACTCCATCCCTTCACCTCGCCATCCGGTCCAGCCGCCAAAGCGCAAGCAAGTGGGTGGGATGGATGCGTATCCGTAGTTGCGCGTCCAAAGTGTCTGTGACCAAAGGGGAAAACGGAAAACTGGCGTCAAATGTCGAGGCGGTTGGCCCGAAGTGCCGTGGCGCAATACAGCCGCCAACCCCCGCGCCCTGATTACAAGGGTCACATCTCTTCGTCGTATCCAGTGACAAAACACTGCCCATGTCATGTCAAGAGGGTGCCTCAAGTGACAAGTCTGTGCTAGGCCGACGGCTAGAATCTTTATCGAGCTCCGCCGCTTCCGCTGGCTTCTTCTGAGGCTTCGTAAAGGTCCAGGCAGTCTTCGAGAACTGTGCGCTTCTATTAGCCATCACGAGGTCGGGCCTTGGTCAGGAGTCTTGGGCATACCGGCAGTTATCTGTTCCTCCCACACCCCGTATTGGTAGTCGACGAGTCCGTGGCGCTCAATCCCGTCGCATAAACGTATTAATTCGTTACCCATCTTCTTGATCATGGCCTTTGACATGAGGCTCTGTGATCTCGATGGCTGGGATGAAGTCATCAACTCCATCTGGCGCTGGCCTATGCCTAACCAGGCGTGATTGAAATCGTCCCATAACTTGATTCGATCGGCGTGGAGGTTTGTATCGTCTAAATTGAGGCCTGCAGTTTTGGTCAGCCATGTCGTCCTTCCATGACGCTCTGCCCACACCCATGCTCTTGGGGTTTGCGACAACAACATACCAAGGTCTGCCACCTGAGACAACAGCCAGCTGGTGACGCTCAGTAATGTCTCGGATGCACTTTCTAGAGACCCATTCATGATCTCTTGGAATATGGTGCCCAATTGTCTCTGGTAGTTGACCCATTTCTCCTCTAGTGCGCCATCTGGGTACTCGTGCTCCTCCGTCATGGAAACATCGGCGCTCGCGGTCGCCTGGGGCATTGCGCCCACGCTCGACATGTTGCTCGCATAATTCATGGCATTGCTCTGCTGGTACACGTTTGCGGATCCGCTTGAGCCCTGCGCCGACTGTTGAAGGCCCGGGCCACCTGTGCTTCCCGTCTCGGATCCGAAGTAGGTCGAGGCGACATCCGGCGTCATCATCTGCATAGCTGCAGGTTGCCGTGATCCAAATTGCTGCGCATCGTAGACGGGGTTTTGAGCCCCAGACTGGGCGACGTTGTACATCATGGTTGCGGCCGTGTTGTAACCGCCAAAGCTCTGGGGCTGCTGGCGCGAGTCCTGGCCGTACTCGGACCCGTAAGCCATGGCCGTCCCAGGCATGTTTGCCGTCGAGAAGGATGCACTGGGTTCGGGATAGTAACTGCTGTAGTTGCCCGAGCCCCCCATCCCTCGCACTGCTGCTGAAGGAGATGAAGAAGCGAGGGACGCAGGCCGGTACCTGTCGTTGGAGACTCCGGCGAGAGAACGGCGCGGCTGGGAGGGATCGTTGAGCGAGTATCTCTGGTTGGGGGTTGAATGAACCGGCGGTTCATTCTGCCTCCTTAGCCGATTCGGGTCGTCCATCCCCCGAAGACCTTGATTCCCACAAGACCCTACCGTCGATCCCAACCGATGGGTGACCGGTAGTGATGCTGAGTGTACGGCGGCCAGTTTCGAATACACCCGAGAGATCGCACAAGCCTAAGAGCTTTGTCGTCGAGAGAGGCAGAACGGAGCAGATGATGTTCTCTTGCCCAGCTAGGTAGGTACAGGCAGATCCGCGCGCGCAAGATGGTAGAGGACCACAGATAATCCGGCACAGTAGTAGGATGATGCTGGAGGGGTTACCGCGGGGTCGTTGGGATAAAGTCCACTCGGTTGGAGTAGTCGCGATGATCGATGGTCGGGGGGGTGGTGAGGCAGGGAATCGATGGCTAGGCGAGGTAGTAGTCGAAGTGAGAGAAGGCAAACGAGTTTACAAACAGGGTGCCGCTGGCCTATTATTCGCAACCAAGCCCAACTGATTCACTGGTCAGGCAGGGAAGCTGGCTCAGCCGGGGACCTGGGTGTAGCAAGGTAGTTATCAAGTCGAATCCCAATGACAAGGTAGCCAAGCTAGAGACTAGTGCCATTTATGCCCGGTAGACACTTGAGGTCCAGAAAGATGACGAAGAGCGAGGCGTTGGGCCCGCTGAGTAGCTTGGTCTGGGGCTCTGGGGGCCCAGGGCTGATTGGGATGAGTTGTCAAAACCGTTGTCTTGCGCTCTACTGGGAGTATCCTGGCCAAAGCCCCATGCAGGAGCCCTCGGCATGACAAGCTCGAGCCCACCTCGATCTGCTGGGGCCAGGACACCGCACCAGGGTCTCGAAGAGGGACCAGAGCGTTCAGAAAAGCCTTCACTAAGCCAGTACAGGCGTCCGAGGCCGCCGAGTCGGGGTAACGATGGCCTTCTAGTCCCGCCAACAAAGATTTAAGTGAGGGCAGCTAGTAACAATGAAGGCTGCTGGAAGGTCGGAGGGCCGGCTGTGGGGCCACGGGAATAGAAACAGATCGCAGAGATGACGAAATTCTGAAATGGAAGAGGATAGCCATGCCATCTATATAGCGTATTTGCTCTCAGAGGCATCGCAGTCTCTGGCTGCACTGCAACATGCTCGGGTCCACTGTTTGGCGGCGGCGACAGGGGCAAAAGAATGACTGATGGAGTGTGATTCGAAGGGGGTCGCGAGAACAGAAGGAGGGGTGTGGGCGTGTGTCTGTCAAAGACAGGGTAAGGTGAGGCGGTTGGTTTTAGTCTGTCACCCAGAGACGCAGTGTAGATGGCGTCAAGACTGGTGCAGTGGAAGATGATGGGGAATGTCTCCAAGAGGCATGATAGATCGTAGACATGTGTAACACAAGCCATGTTGACAGTGTGGGTGGCATGGCATCGACATCCTCTGCATCCTCTGTCATGGAGGAACAGAGGATCGAGGCGGCATAGGTGAGGCAACGCGGCAGACAAGACTTGGCTGGCTCACAGGATCCCGATGAGGCACCGATAAAGACCGGCAACGGCTGCCCCGAAAACAACAGTCAAGTAATCCAGCGAACACGGAGCAGAGGGCTCAAGACAACGGCTTTGGAGATTGAGAGAGGATCGGCGTTGAGTCCTCACAACCCGCCCCTGGCCCGGCACATTGGTAAGAGGCGCGAAGAAAGATTGAAGGAGGGCATGGGCAGCTCGTCGACGTGGCTTGTCTAGGTGTGCGCCTAAGCCCGGGGTGGACACAATAGAAACTGGGGCCCTCTCCTCGGCTTCAGTGACTACCGGCCACGCTCTGCGCCTCCAACGGACAATCCGGGAGTGTGTGTGTATCCAGGCTGCTGAGGCGGGCGCTGGCGCTGAACAGCGGCTCCAACATCTCTGGCTCTCAAGGGCTCGGAGTCTTTTGAGCTCCAAGCTCTGATCAAGACTTCTTGGCCAGCGAGTTCCATTCCTGTCTTGCCGGTGAGTGGGAGCTGAAAATTGCGGCAACCCAGAAGCAACGCGGACGACACATAACCAAGACTTAACGCGGGTCTGATACCGTTGTTGTTGTTATTGCTGCTGCTGCTGCTGTTGCTGCGTTTCCGCGTCTACTGCATACGCTGATGGTGACCGGTATTTGGTCGCTGTAACCGCCTGCAGCTTGCGTCGTCTGGGGCTTGTCCGCGGAGGCCTAGGGCCCTTGGGGGAGTCGATTGTGGTGCAAGGCGGTGGTGGTGTATTACTATTCGGGTGCATAGTAGCGTGTGAGAAAGGAATGAACGGGGCTTGAATGGGGGTGCTTAGGCCTGCCCTGGAGTGGAGGATTGCAAAGTCTAACCACAGAGAGTCGAGTGGGTTATTGCCAACTTGAGACAAGGCCCGCCATCCTGAATTATTACTGGCACGTTTCTGCCCAAACACACACCACAGATGGGTTAAGTCAGGTCAGGACGCACGCACCTTGGGCCTTGGGGGTCTTGTCTTCTGGAAGCTGGTTCCGCATCGTATGTATGCGCAGAGAAGTCGTAGCATCGTAGCATCCCGCTGTTGAACGAAAGGCCGAAACAATTGCGGGAGCCAAGGAGGGCGGCAGGGCGCAAGGGTGTACGGGTAAGTAGGGAGCGTGTGCCGTTAACACATACACACAGCATACCGACGATCCAATGCGCCGTCCATGGTCGGCTGAGAAGAAGAAAAGTCCAGACACCATCGGCCGAAGGATGAACGAGTGCCGTAGTCAAACGTGGTTAAGCGGTTTAGGGCCAGGTTGGTTGTCAAGGTCAAGAGTCAAGCCCTGATCCCCAAGACCAAGACTTGGGGATGTCGGTTCCGCAGCCAATCGATGTTGGGGTATCGATCGTTGTCTTGGAAGGGGTCAGAACTGATCGTAGGATCAACTTTGAGGATAAAAAGCAAGACAGCAGTGCTGGATCTAAGACAACAACATCAATTGGTGCAGATGTCTCCTCCTCTTCCCGCCCTCCCGTCCGAATAAACAAAAACTACCTCTTGGCTCTGGCTTTTCCTGCCTGGTTTGGTGCGGCCCAGGGTCCAGAACGAGGAAGAATTTGACAGCATTAGGAAAAGCAATGCTGGAACATTGGACTACCGCCAAGGAAAAGAAAGTAAGCAGTAGAACTGAGCCAGATTGAGGCATAGTGTTTATCCACTCGGAGAGGATCCTGAGAGAAGAGCCCGAATAAACGCAGACCAATCGTTGGAAGAGGGCGATAACGACTAACGTTAGCATCCTTGCTTGGAATTGCGGACGTTCGTGCGGATGGTGTACGTGTTGTCTCCTTGATGAGCTTGGATGCATTGGATGTAAACCGGCCCGTGTGTCTTCTTCGGAGAGTGCGATGGCGGGACGTGCAAACCACCACAACAGCACGAGCCCCCGAGTCCCAAGAAGGTGATGATCCAGGGCTGGACGGAGCACGGAGTACAGGTACGAAAACACAACGACGTTCGTACCTGGCGCTGGCGCGTGCTAGCGTTGCGTTCTGTTCCGACGGGAAGCCAATAGGGACTTGGAGAACGCCCAGCTCGTAGAGGATAGAAGCATGCGGGCAAGACGGGCATAGGACGGGTCTCTGATGGGTCGTGTCGTGGAGGATGGGATAACCCCTGGATCCTGGTTCATCGTGAAAGGGGAGAAAAAAACAAAGGCGATGTCTAACCCGATGCTAGGGGCAAAGGCACTCTCTCGGTTGCCATCAGGTGGGAATTTTTTGGTAGCCAGGGCACCTGCCAATGAAAGCTTGATCGCGGGGCTGACTTCAGTGGGGGAAGGCACCATCCATTCCAGGGTGACAGAAATATCAGGACAAGGGAAGGTGTGGCCAGGTTCATCAATCTCCATCATTGTGAGGCAACAACTTACACGACGTTAAGCTAAGAATTAAGGTGAGGCTGGTGGCGATTGTCATCAGTGATGCCTGTGAATGAATGATCCTTTACTATATTATCAATGCAGGAGGCTTGAATAGGCAGGCACCAGGCCATATGAAGCTATAGAGCCATGCTAATGCTAAGTGTTGCACCTCACGGTCACACGTCGTTGTCGTTGTCGTTCTTCAGCTCCTGTTACCAATGCTCCCAGATATCGTCCAGGGTCTTCAGGTACTCCCCAGCCTACCAGTTTCTGCTGCAGGCGCCACAGTTCAGCCGACCAACATCTCACAGGGGAAATCAGCGTGGCTTACACGACGGAACCAATAATCCGAGCGTACCTTCTCCGCAGACCCCAAATTGTTCCTGATATCCATATCCAAAATGCGAGCTACAAAACACCACACAAAACAACACCGCTGTATCATCAAATGGCTCACGGCGCATCATTGTTCTGTAACCATACACACACTCCATGATGATACGCGCCTAGACCTGCCTCACTTCTGGCTGGAACGCCTCAGGATCAACGCCCGCATTTGACGCGACGATCGCTACCCTACATCAAACATCTCCAACGGCTGTACTGACCAAAATGTCACCCAGGGTGGCCACCAAGATCTCCCTCCCATCCACGACTCCACACGACACTCTAGGTCCCGTACCGGTACCTGACCGGCAGGGATTGCTGCTGAAGCGCACTAGCTGACGCGCATATCGGACCATGTTTCGCGCGTCTAGCACTGCAAAGGGGAACGCGCATCAGCTCTGCATGAGAGGCTGTCCCCTCCCCGACCTTGGCTTGGAGCTGAGGGGGCGAGAATAGCGCTGTGCTAGTGCCCCATCCAAGAGAAGCTGCCCGTTGCTCTCAGCCTGGAAGCCCAATCATGGTGCTGCCCATGCCAGAGCCATTGGCCAACTGGAGGTCATCATGTCATGGGTTACACTCCTGTTCGCCTTGCATTTCGGCCCTGCAATGGAATCAGCAAGGCAACGCTTCTCCGGCAAGTTCCCCAAGAGCTTTGAGCTCGCGCGCCGATGCGGATGATGTGCAGATGCTGCTACCCGGCAGATGATCGCGGTGGACGTCAAAGTCAGCCATCGACGCGGCGGCGCGGCAAATATGCATCTCTCGGAACCCCGTTCTGCAAGCCTGCAAGGCGCGGCATTAGACTGGCCCGTCGTCTTCTGCCCTGCAAAACTGGCCTGTCCCGTACTGGGCGAGCAAGCGAGCGAGCAAGAGATCAAGCGACGACGATCTCAGCCTCACCCAGGAGGCGTTGGATAGACACTGCTCCATCCTCCCCTCCCCTCCCGCCTAGCCGACCTCGTGCGGATGCCGGTCCGTATGGCACTGACCAGACCAAACCTGACCAGAACAAAGGTACCGAAGTACAGAGTGCCGCAACGGTTTTCTGCCCGCAACAGGGCTTGCTGTCCACTCGTGGCTGCGTCCGCCCCAGACGCCGACCTCAAACCACAGTCCGCCCACGCTGGACGCTCCACCTCCATCGCGAGGACGTACCTCTCATCAGACCTTTCCATCAGGGCTAAGTTGGACCCGCGTTGGCCTGGCCTGGGCGACGGCCTCAATCCTCAGTCCTCGAGCGCGCCGCGTGATGCCAGCCTTCGACTTTACTGTCCGATGCCGTCATCTTCCTCGTTAGTCTCTCGCTTATCCATCATTTCCTTCGGAGGATTCCCAACTCATCGACCCGCCAGCACACCGTTGCGCCGCTGAAACCTGGAAGTCGAGACCAACCGGAACGCTTTGCCCAGAGAGGCTGAAACATCTCCGACCACCCCACCCAAACTCTTCTAGAAACCTTCTCGATTCAACAGCAAATCCACTCTGCAGCTGGACTGGGCTGGTGCCGTTGCCGCTACCATGACCACTACCGACCTTCTTGCCCGCCTCCGGAGGGCTAATTCTAGCACGGTCTGCCGACCGTCTATGAAATTGAAACGGCTCGAACGAATCAGTGGCCATCCTCTATGCGCAAAAGGTGTGTCTTCCACATGGTGTCGTGCCTTAATATCCCGCTCATCCTTGAGCATATGCCGCCCTGGTGCCACATGTTGTGTGGAGAGGTTGCAATTACCACGGAATGAACTGGGAGACGCGCTCGCATCAGACGCGAAACGCTTCACCGCCCGGTCTGCGATATTTTCTTTCCCTTGCCAGTGTTGAACTCGAGATCGAGCAGCCAGTGCCATCGCCATTCCCCAAGGATCCAGCTGCTCCACCAATACCGGGCTAAGTCCGAGTTCTGACCAGATCCATGGCCTACGGCGTATGGCCGTCCTTGTCTAGGATTGAATGGCGCGCTCGGTTCAGTGCCACGTTCTGCTGCAGGGGCACGCTACAGCTGGGTTGGTCCATCCAGGCCATCAACTCACCAAGACGGCGACAGAGGCTCAGTATGGTCTGATGGACAGCATTATTCGGCAGCGGCTTGGGCCACCAACTCCACGTGTGGCTTGCTAATTACCGTACAGGAACGCTGCGCAGGGTATTAATGGCCTGGGCCGTGACTTGATCCGGCTCGGCCGGTTCATCACAGTTATGGACCTGTGATATTGTCCTGGATCACATCTTGAGGCCACTCTCCCCTGCAGCCATGCACGCCATCACTATCGGTGAGAGGCGCGAGCGAAGCGAAGGTCGATTTGGTATTTCGTGCCCGGGGTTCCCATGCATGGGATGAGGTGTTCCTGAGATCTCGACCTACCATGACGGATGGGATGGGATGGGATGGGATAGTCAGGGCCGGAATTGAAGTCCCTGATCGAACGCCATTCATCGTTGGAGATTGACAGCTGTGGCGTTGGACGGCAGAGATTCGACATCACCAAGGACTAGGCTGCAAGATAGACGACCCCATGATACCCCGACATGTGGATGTCACGTTTGATTCTCGCAACGAATACGACCTGTCGGCCATGATGACGATTGCAACATTCAACCTCGCCTCGGGGCTGAAGCCTAGATTCGGGATCCTAAAACTACACGATGATTGTTTTGTACAGGTTGGATGAGCGAATATGGGCATGGCTGGCCCGTTCGCTATCCTTCTCATAACCACCCCCACAGCCGCAGACGCAGACTCATTCCAAAGTCCCTCATCATCAAGTTGTGGCAGAATCTGCTTATCGCTTGACCCAGGCCGGCATCTTGCGGGCCTTGACATGGCCGTGCTTCTTCCTCTCCACAGTTCTCGGGTCTCTCGTGATACAACCGGCTGCAAGATGGTGAGATTAGTTCTCACTCGAAAAGTTTCGCCATGGGAAAGGAAAAGGTCACTGCACATACCCTTTCGAAGAGCCGTCTTGAGCGCTGGCTCATGCACGATCAAAGCTTTGGCGACGGCCAGCGTGAGAGCCTCGGCCTGCCCGGTGGTTCCGCCGCCTTCCACCAGCGCCCAGATGTTGTACTTGTCTAACCGCTCAGTTGCCTGCAAGGCCCAGACAGCACTCTCACGGTCGTGGACACGGCCGAAGGCCTGGCTCAGCGTCTTGCCATTGATCAGAACCTCTCCCGTGCCCTCAACAACCCAAGCGCGGGCAGTAGACTCCTTTCGCTTTCCGACTCCGACGGCACGGCCGAACTGGTCGACGGATACGGGGTGCGGCACGTTCAGGAACGGGTTGATATCTCGCTTGAAATCCTCCAGGGCAACCTTGACTTCCTCTGGGAGGAGCGTGGGCTCAATGAGGTTGAGCCGCTTGGCAACCCGAATAACCTTGGCGTAGTGAGAAGCCTTTACTCGTTCACCGAGCTTTGATCGCATCTCCGGTAGCTTGACCCAAGCCGTCTGGGGAGCCTCGCTCGAGGGTAGTGTCGGAAGGTGGTGATATTTGGTGAGAAGTCGAGCAACTCGGATATACATGTCGTTGAATTGCGGCTCACGAGAGAAGTACGAGGGTGTCGACGGGACCGTTCGTGCATGCCTGACGCCCTGGAAGGGCAACGGGATTCTCGAATCGGCCAATGAGGTCTGTTCATGCTGGGGAGCATCTGTAGATTCGGTGTTGAGAGTTCGTAGGCCAAGTTGGAAGCTGGGTGGTTGCCATGCGGCTCGAGGCCATTGTGTGCGCAGGAGCTGGCCCTGGCATCGTAGCTGCCGTAGGCCTTTCGTGAATGTTGACATGATGGCGGGATCGGAGGGGGCCCCGTCGAAATGGCGGATCGGACCTCAAAGTTCACTCACTGCTGGGCCAGAAAATCTTCACGAGAATCGGATGTGCAACAGCCTCATCCGCCCAATCACGTGGAGATCTCTGCCACATGTTCCCAATACCAGCCACCTCCCCCTCACCGCCCGCAGCACCAGCCACAAATACCTCGTCGTTGCTCGGGCAGTAACACTAGCGCGGGGCATGTAATTTGACACACTTATCCCGCCTTCAAAAAATTTCCCCCTCCTCAACCTTCCTTTCTCTTCTTCCTCCTCATCCTCCTCGTCAACTTGTTCTCAGCTGCAAGCTCAGCAAGCATCCAAGATGGCTTTCGGAACTCTCTTCACCCGCGAGGTACATCTTCTCGGCTCTTGAAAAACAATAGCTTCGCGATGTCGTCGTTACTGACAGGTTTTGGGTTCCCCTCTCCAGAACAACGCTCGCTCTACCGCCATCCGCGCTGTGGCGAAGGCCAACGACATCGAGCTCAACATTGTTGAGGCCGAGAAGGGCAACCCTACCGTTGAGCACCTCAAGGCCAACGGCCTGGGCAAGATCCCCGCCTTTGTTGGCGAGGATGGCTTCGCTCTGTCCGAGTGCATCGCCATCGCCATTTACAGTACGTGGAGCTTGTCATGGAGCATGACACCACTTTTCATTTCATTTTTTTCAGCTACCCCTCCTCCCCCTTGCGAATGATGACCTAGCCTTATTATACAGTTATCCCTATCTGAGATTTCTTCCTCAGAAGACATTGTGTGGATACCGTCTAACTTCTGATTTGCGAGCCCATTTCTTGCTGCCTGTTGATGCCAATTGTGTGTGGGAGCTTTGCTAACCCCGCCAAATAGTCACCTCCCAGAACGAGAAGACCACTCTTCTCGGTAAGACCAAGCAGGAGTAAGTTGATGACACGCACATCACAGTCCGTTCGCGCCGCTGACCATTCACAGCTATGCCTCCATCCTGAAGTGGCTGTCCTTCTTCAACTCCGAGGTCCTTCCCCGTCTCGGTGCCTGGATCGAGCCCCTCAAGGGTGTCGTTCCCTACAACAAGAAGAACGTCGATGAGGCCTCCAAGGCTGCCCTCAAGGCCTTCGACGTTGTTGAGGGCCACCTCGTCCGCAACACCTACCTTGTTGGCGAGCGCATCACCCTCGCTGATCTCTTTGCTGCCAGCATCACTCTCCGCGGCTTCCAGTACTTCTTTGACAAGACTTACCGCGAGGAGCACCCCGCTCTGACCCGTTGGTTCGAGACCGTCCGCAGCCAGCCCATCTTCTCCGAGGTTGCTGAGCAGGTCGAGCTCCTCGAGACCCCCGCCCTGACCAACACTCCTCCCAAGAAGCCTGAGCAGCCCAAGAAGGAGGCCGCTCCCAAGAAGGAGAAG
>JAALXN010001003.1:0-27766 GCA_012978555.1 Fusarium drepaniforme
TGTCCGCCTTTCGCTTCTTTTTCTTCCCCTTCTTCTTTTCGGCTGCTCCCCCGCCTTGGGGTGAGCTTTCTGGACTGGTCACAGTGATGGGCTCGTTTCTAAGAGCAGCAACTTGTGCGGGTGTACCTCTGGACGAGTTTGAGGTTGCTTCAGCGGCCATGGGAGCCCGTCTAGCTGCGGTCAATGGTGATGCCTGAGCAGACCGCTCATGGACCCTCATGAGAGGAGAAGGGGGACGGCTGTCAATGTAATTTTCACGGGGCTGTCGGCGGGCATTGGATCTATTGCTGCCCCTGTGCCGCTCGATCTCCGTGTTGCTCGAGTCTTCAGAATGGCTTGGCCCAATACCTGTGTCCTGGGCTGAAACAATCCTGTCCTCGGCAAACGATGTCAAGCCCGGGACTCGCTCAACTTGTGACGTATTGTTTATGCTCGAGGCACCAGCGTTGGTAGATGGATTGGTGTAGGTTTGACGCGGCCGTGTCGCGCTCGGCTCGCTCATCTCCAGATCAACATCAATGGGATGTATTCGCGAAATAGCAGCATTGCGGGAGTTGCTCGGCGGCTGCGACTCGATAGTGTCCAGGCCTCGTGCCTCCTCGGACTCGTTGCGGACGCGGGACGTGTGAACCGAGGATGGGGTGTTGTGCTGGGACGAGTAGAAGGTGTTGTCGTCAAAGGAATCACTTGCAGTCTCGAGGTTAGTAGTAGCAGGATTGTCATCATCAGCAGCAGGCCCGGCAGTGGCTTCGACGAGTTTCAGAGCCTTCGTCAACACGTCATTAAGGTCGAAGTCGGGAATAGGCTCGCCCTGAGCAGCGTTCTTGACTGCTGCCCGCCGTTGCTCAACCTCGTCCCTCAAAGTACGCTCCAGTCTCTGTCGCTGCAATTGAAACTCTGCCTTGACAAGATCGTCCGACTTTTCTAGGAAAATGGGGTTGATCTCAACATTCCCAGACCCATAAGGCTTGTTGGCTTTGGTTGTGCTAGGGGGTATGGCAGGCAGACCAGAGCTCGACGCGCGCGGCTGCTGGGCTTTCGCGACAGAGTACTGCGACTTGTCTGGTTGATAGTTGGAAGCACCATTTTCGATGGTGACATCTATTGGGTGGATGGAAGATTGCGCAGTCGCAATCAGATTAGCCGAAGGCTTGATGCTTGGGTGTTTACCAGATAGAACCGTGTCTGAGAATCGCACGATCTTCTCGTACTGATGGAATCGATGACGCTGGGCGCTAGACAGGCCGAGGAGCTCATCCCCGCCAGCAAGCTGCCCCTGAACAACAACATGTCCCTGTGCCATGTCGGCAAGAAACGAAAAGCACACGTCGCGTTACCCAGTGCCTATCCAAAGCAAGGGCGCCTTCAAGTCGGCTATGCGTAAGCAAAAGATCGACGAGCAGTGGCGCGCGAGACGCGAAAATTAGCAGATGCTTCTTGAAATGCGAGATGGACAGTTGATGTTGTTAGAGGGGAGGGATGGCGGTTTGTGGTCGGCTGCCATAAATTAATTTAGGCGGTGTGACTGCCCAGACGTGGCAGAATCGACGATCTCTGGGTCCATGGCGCATCCATCCGTCACCCAACTGTACAAGTTTACAACCCCGAGGAGCTTGAAGGGTTTGATATATTTCCATTCAAATGGAAAATAAAGGAGAGTGCGAAAACATCTGTCTGTTATATGGAATAATGAATTTTCAAGATTCGTATTTTTGATCTAAATACTCGACTACCCGTTGTTCGCTACTCCATCAAGGTTCACCGTCATTATCGCTTAAAGAGACCCCTTGACATGGAGACTTATCCATCTCTCTAGGATAAAAGAAATAAATAAAGGCCCTTCGCGACTCGCAGTTTAGATCTTCGCGAAGAACGTTCCCAATGCTATCATCATAAAGCACGACACTCAAAATCTCTTGTGTAAGGAGGACTTCCTCACTATCTAGAGATGAAATGGGTACTATTGACTCGGCCGCGGGAGACAGCTCCACTGTCGCATTTGGGCTCCCATTGTGGCGTTCCATTCTAGTGAACCGATCATTAAATCTCTAGACTCGATGTAGAGCTATGTGTCTAGATAGATTTGCCTTAGTGCTCATACAAAGTATCAGCTATATCTCATATGCGGCAAGGTGACTTATTTCACTTGTTTTTCTATCATGGCTCATGCCCATGATGGCTTGTAGTCGCACGGAGCCTCCGCTCCCGTCATCGGAGATCGGAGCTGTCCACGCAGGTACGGTGGGGATTATTCAGCTACGCCGAAAGAGTCACTGGTGGTGGTGGGTGGGCTACGACGTCGATATCGCTCCTATCATCGATTGAGCAAGTGCTAGCCTTCGCTTTTGGCTCGGATCGCCCTCTCAAACATTTAACTTGGCTTTTCTTGTTGATGAGCCATTCAATGCTACAACTACGACCACGTGTCTCAGCATTTATTTCACTCAATCCCGTCTTCAGATCTTGGGTCCTTCCCCCTTCACACCGTATCTCATACCCGACATTGCCCTTTCACGCCAACGTCAACAGTCGCCTTAACAACACAAATATCCGTGCCAAATCAACCATGGGCAGCACTAATGGCGTGAGCACCGGGAAGCCGGTTTTGTTCTTGTAAGTATCCCTTTGCTATGATATTGAATGGATGGTTTTGGACTGACACGTGCCCAGCGATATTGACAACTGCTTGTACCCAAGAAGTGAGTTTTTAGAGAAGGGTGTATGATGACCAGAGACTAACCGAGAATCGAGGCGCCAAGGTTCATGATCTAATGGCAAAGCTTATTGATGAATACTTCTCCAAACACCTGGAGTTGCCCTGGGATGAGGCTGTGAAGCTGCACCAGGAATACTACACCAACTATGGCCTGGCTATTGAAGGCCTTGTGAGGCACCACCAAATTGACCCTCTCGACTACAACGCCAAAGTGGACGATGCACTACCCCTTGAAGGAGTTATCAAGCCTAATCCTGAACTTCGGGAACTTCTCGAGGATATCGACAAGACCAAGGTCACCATGTGGCTCTTCACCAATGCGTATGTGAACCACGGTAAACGGGTGGTTCGTCTTCTTGGCATCGAAGACCTTTTTGACGGGCTCACCTTTTGCGACTATGCCGGCCAACCCTTGATCTGCAAACCCGACCCAGAGATGTACAAGAAGGCTATGCGCGAAGCAGGTGTGGAGCGAGTGGAGGATTGTTTCTTTGTTGGTATGGTTACTCTCTTGCACTTTGTCTTGCAGCTGTGTTAATGAACTATTAGATGACTCTGCCTCCAACTGCACAAAGGCGAAAGAGTTTGGCTGGACAGCTGCCCATCTCGTTGAAGAGGGGGTGCACGTTCCCGAGACCCGTGCATCACAATATCAGATCCGCCATCTCAGAGAGCTGCGTGACATTTATCCGCAATTTTTCAAATCGGCATCGGCATCGGCCTCAGATGCTGCTTAAATGTTGACTGGGTTAGATTTGGACGAATGAGAAGAGGTCGCACATGGAATATAGACAAAACCCTTGAGAGGTGGCGTTGAAGGCACTTCCCGGAATGAGATACCATTTGCGTTATGCATTCATTGACAAGCTCGACTAAGCCTGCATGGATCAAAGCCCCCAACCTGTTGTTGCCCGACCTGAACTCCTCGCTATGTATACAACCATAAAGATGTTGGCACGTGGCGCCGGGGAAGCACGGAAACACTCAAGGACGTCGGATGCTGCTAATCACAGAATCCAACTCGGACAGTATTTGGTCCTTCTCCTTGATGGCTTCTTGGCGCTGGGCCTCGGCGACCTTCAAATCCTCCTCGAGTTCCTTGATGTATCTTTCCTGATCCATCTCGCTGTTGTCCAGGCCTGGGAGCGAAGAGATGAGCACTTCAATCTGCTGCTCCTTGAGAATTAGGTCTTGCGACAGTTCGACCATTCCAGCGCGAAACTCGTCCGGGGGTAGGGAATCGACTGTAGATATGGTTAGTATCTAGGCGCATGTCGTATGTGAAAATCGGGGTGTCGCACCCTCTTTCGGAGCATCTTTAACGTCGCGAATCTTGTCGTTGGGACCGAAGGTTTCCAGATCATGTCGCTTGTTTACATAGTGCAAGCATGCGACGAATTGCTGTGCGAGCTAGTTTTATATATGTCAGCTATAATACTGGCGACAATGGAGAAGAAGCGCAAACCTGATCGACAGCATCCTGGAGTTGAGTCAAGCGGTCGCCCATGGTGGTGACTGTTGGGTTGCTGGACTCCCGCGATACCTACTAGCTCTCAAGATTAGAGTGCGGCTCAGAAAGTCGACGTCAGTTCACTGCGCTGCGGATGCGCTATCACGTGAAGATAAGCCGGAAGACGGGAAATCAGAATTCCGGCCGGCAATTATTGGGGCTCGATCTTGGGAAAGTGGAAGTGAACACCGTTGTCTCTGGGTGAGCTATGACATGATTGGCACAGTGCGGTCCAAGTGGCAGTAATATCATGTTCGCTCTTTCATAATAAACTCCCAACCCGCATCTCTCTAATTCACCACCGTGCTTGTTCGTTTTTCTCTTTTTTTCTGAACTAACTCTTCTCTACACTCTTTATTGACCACCTTGCACAATGTCCTCTCCACCCCCTCAGCCCGGGCCGGGCCAGATCCCCATGCCCATGCCTGGACAGCGACCGACGCCCGAGCAGATCCAGGCCATGCAGCGCCAACTCGCCATCGACGCCGAGAAGGCCGGCATGACTGTGCCTGAGTTCATTGAGCATATCAAGAGGCAGGCGCAGGAGCAGATGCGAATGCGCGCCCAGCAACAGGCACAGCAAGGAGGCCATGCCCACGGCCCCGATTGCAACCATGAGCACGAGCACGATCACGAACATGGCCACCAAGGTCACTCTCACCCACAACAGGGTCGCCCTCAGCCTATTACTCCTGGACCCCCCAACCCTAAGGCTATCGCTCTGGCCAAGTTCCTGCGAGGCCAGGACCTCAAGCCTCGAACTGTCATCATGAACGGCGAGCGCAAGGACATGTTTCGAGGTAGGTTGGCTCGGCGCATGAAGCTATTCACACACTAACGCGGCATAGTCATGCGAGCGCTCCGAGCCCTGCAGTCCCCCGCGTACGAGAAGGCCCGGAAGAAGAACCCCCTTCTGCCTGAAATCACCGACCGAGCTTCCCTCGAGAACACCTTCAAGCTTCTGCCCCTAAGCATGCTTGCCCTGCGAGTCTCTAAGATTGAGCCCCAGGCTGGTCCTAACGGCAAGAAGCCCAAGCGTGTCAAGGGCCAGTGGACCGTCAAGATCGAGCAGCAACAAGAGGCCAAGGACGATATGTACTACATTTGGCTATGGGAGGGTAGCCAGATCAAGCGCCAGATTTATGCTGGTCTGGCTCTTCTGGCCATCTTCGCTGTCGTCCTGTACCCTCTTTGGCCGCTGGTCCTCCGCCAGGGCGTCTACTACCTCAGCTGGGGTTTGCTGGGTCTGCTTGGTTTGTTCTTCGTGATGGCTATTTTCCGTGTTATTCTGTTCTGCATTACCTATTTCACGACACCTCCAGGTCTGTGGCTCTTCCCCAACCTTTGGGAGGATGTCTCGTTTGTGGACAGTTTTAAGCCTGTGTGGGCTTGGCATGAGGTCAGTAGAGGTCCAGTGAGGGCGAAACTAGAGGAATGCTAACTTGACCATAGACGGAAAAGAAGAAGAAGAAGAAGAAGTCGGCAGCGGCTGCTCCCGGAACCAGCCCCAACCCTGCCTTCGCCGCTGCTACAGGACAAGTTGCGCCTACAAGTGCGACGACGACAGGCACAGATACCCAAGTCAAGACTGGTGTGCACCAACGGCACTACGAGGCGCCAAAGGTGGAGGAGTTGGCGGACGACGAGTAGATCTTGTACAAAAAGTTGTGAACCCGGGTGGTTGGCGTTTTCTGGAATTGTGTATCAACATTTCTTGCTATTTGTGCAGTCATTGGTAGTAATGGAGCAGGATGTCCTCGATATAAGACCTTAGTTGATACAGGAATGCAGTTGATAGTCGTTGATGCTGTGTTTCCTTATACCTCCCTACTTTGCGTTGATATTCGTCATGAAAGCTGGGCTAGATGCATAAGTACTTGGGTTTTTTTTTTTGCGCTTCAAGTCAATCACATAAGAGTTTACTTCGTCGCAGAATAGACCTAATAGTAGGCTCATTTCACAAATCATCTTTTTCTTTTCGGGATCTAAAAACAAACCAAAGCTCCTCGCCGGCCAGAATCCATGAGAACAGCAAAATCGAGTCGCCTCGCTCTCCGACCCCCTTTCCTGGAGGCTCTACAGTACTACCTATTGAAACAAGCAACAAACCAATCCTCGCGCCTACAGCTCCTCTCACAGAAACGCCCCCAGGAGCATCACGGCTCACAGTTGGAGATGCTTGTAAAAGAAGGTCCCGTCCTTGAGCTCCCCTGTTGGACTCAGACCATACCTGGGGATCTGACCGAGCTCGACGTAGCCAAACTTTCTATACACCTCCTCCGCGACACTTCCAGCTTCGGTATCGAGGAGCTGTATTTGAGACCAATCCGGTTAGAACATTTCTTCCGACAACACGGACACAGGGGGGTTAACTTGATCCAACTTACCAGTACCGTCCTACCGCGCCGCGCCGCCTCAGCTTCGAGAGCGGAAACCAAAGTCCTGGCACCTCCTCTGCCGCGAAATGTCTTGTGGACGAGAAGTTTCTCTACGACGCCGCGGAAGGGTCCCGTCTCGGAGGAGGGCATGGCAAGCATGACAACGCCCATAACATCGGACCCCTTCGGCCGAGAACCCGGTTCAGACTCGTTGAGGAGGATAAAGATGAGACGCTTGCCATCAGCAACCTCTGCGATGCGCTCCTTCCACCAGGCGAGGAGTTTCTCGTGGGATAGAGGGGGGAGGAACGTGGCGATGGTGCGGTCATGGGTGATGCAGGATGCGTGGATGGCGGCGAGATAGGGGATCAAGTGGCCATGTTGGCTCGGGGAGAAGAGAGCTACCGTTCCTGCGCCAGACATTTTGAACAAGTAATTCGTACGAGTTGAGAGTATTTGGAACAAAAGCTGCGCAGTAACGGACGTGGATAGTTGTGAATAAGCCGTCTAGGAAGGGTATAGATGGATGTCAATGCATAGCCCACATGGGGGGAAAGGGCTTGTGGTTGTCTTCAACTTGGGCCGCAACAAGTTTGGTTTCGACAGCCCAAAGGCGATATACAACGAGTTGCAGAGGCTGGTCGAGCGATGTTGATGGTTGGTGAAGCTGATGCTGGGCAAGATTTTAGAGGCTTATTGATGAGGGGATATTGGTTCGTTCTCCGATCAAGCGGACCAAGACCAAGACATCCCAGGTTAGACTCAGATCCAGGAGAAGGCCGAGTAAACTCAACTCAATTGACTGGTAAATGACAGGGCAAAGTAGAGCTAGTATGAAGGGCAGGGAGAGACAGAGCAGAGAGAAACTCTGGTGTTATCAAGAGGTGATGGTTCGGAGAATATCGGCATGGACAGGAAGTTAAAGGGTGAATGTCGTGTCGACGGAATGGGTACTCCGTCAGTAGACCAGATTGGATGTGAATGAATGAATTCACTGATGAATCCTCCGTCCACCAGCAGGGCAAAAAAGAAGAAGAATCACAACCTTACCCAGCCAGGCCCAGGCCAGGCCAGCCCATCCACCAATTTGCAAGGTTTCGTATGGAGCCGCCAGAGAAAAAAAATCATCCGAATTTTTCAAGCCCCTGCAAGCCACTGCAGCGAAGCCCTGGAAGACAGCGAGTGCCAGCACCTTCCAGCGTCTCGGCGCCGGCGCCGGGCCCCTGAGTCTGGCTGGCTGCCCAAGGGGGAAAAGGTCATGGGTGGAGTTGCCGGGGCGGACGGGGATGATTGCACCTGCCGGGACCCTCTAGCTCCCGCCGCAACGGCTCCGCTGCGTTTGGTCCTGCACTTGGCTGCTGGCTGCACCACGGGCCTTCTTCACACACACACACACATCAACCGAGCACGACACACACCTTCAAACGTGGAATCCTGTCGACACAGCGGAACCGGGAGAGGGTTGCACGCCACCGTCGTAGCAGATTTCACGGAATAAATGGCGCACCTACGAATCTGGCAGTTGGCAAGCTGTTGAAACGTGTGTGGCTGTCTTGGACTTGCGTGTCCTGGGTCGTCCCTTGAGCTCTGAGACGGATGTCAAAAGAAACGAGACGACGCTGGACGGGGGGCACGAGTTTGCACGTTATACAGTTGCTCATTGTCCCAGAAGATCTTCATGAGCCGCAGGAGAAGACCACCCAGCGTTTGTTCAAACTACACAGGGCCACGTACAAACACTGTTCCCGTTTGGCCCTGTAAGACGGTGCTGCTGCGGCTACACGTTGAGTGTTGGGGGAGAAGCAATAAGAGGACCACGAGATTTCGGTTACCAGGACGAGGATGACGCACAGCAACGGAGTTTCAGATATCAACATCCTCGGCTGTTGAGAAAGGTAAAGTCGGTGAAGGAGGACTAACTGGTCACCTTGCTCACTCTGGCCATGGTCGTCTTTTAAAAAAGAGGGTGGTATACAGCAAGCAGCAGCAAGCCCAAGTGCTGCACTGCACCCCGTCAAATGGGATGGGGTACTTGGAGCAGAGAGCCCTATGGACAAGCTTCCATGAACCCGGGAGCAGGGCCCGGCATTCGAGGGGGAGGATCGGCCAGGATGGATACTCTTACCGGACCAGGCACGCGACAATCCGGGGGGCCTTTTTTAGGTACAGCAAGTACCTACGTATAAGTATGCTTAAGAGCCTCTGACCGACGGGAGTTGTTTATGGTGTTTTCGATAAGCGAGACCGCTGGTGAAAATGTGGACATGGCTACCTACCTATGGATCCATGGACGGCAGTGGAACTAATAGTTGGTGAGTGAATGCTTGGCGACTAACTTGGGCTGCAACTAACAGTTAACGTTAAGCCATCATTCCTATCTCAATTGAGGTTGACGCTGCGATGGATAAGCAGACAAGTACCCATCTATCTGCCTACCCGTCAGCTGTCACGGTTCAAACTGGCCCTCCATGTTTGCAGATTACGTAGAGGCCGTGATGCGGGGTCCAGAAGCTCTCAGGGTGCTTGTCAATGAGCGGAAAGTCTCAGTCAGGCACAGACGCGGGCGGCTGAAAAGGCATGTGGATGCCCGTCTATGAATGACAGCTCAGCTCAGTTCGGGCAGCTCAGCTCCCCGTCAATTCCATTCCATCCATCGATTGATCCGTTGCTTTCTCCGCTTCCGCTTCATGCATATTCCGAGAATAATCATCATCTTCCTCCACACGCTGACTTCGGGCCGTTCCATGGCGTCAGCTTGTCACTGCCACTGCAACCACATCTCGTCATCTGCTTGATTACCTGCATTTTTTGGATAAGCTAATCGGCTGTATACGACAATCAAATCGCATTTATCCTGCCCATCTTACCCCCATCACCAAACCGTCCGTCTCTTGATATCCCTCTCGACCTCTGAACATCCATCAGGTCGCGTGCCTCTCCCCGTCGTACGACATGGACTTCTTCAAAAAGGTCGGCGAGCACGTCGAGGGTCTTAGCCAGCAGGTTGAGAATGTCTTTGGCGGCAAGGAACAGCAACCCGGGCAGCATTCTGAATCTCAAGGCGGCGGTGGGAGCCACAGCTACCACGCTCAGCAGACCGCCAACAACCGCTACCAGTCCTTTGCCCCAGAGTCTAGCGGCAACGCCAAGTGGTATGTCGATGGCGCCTCTTACTTCTGGGCCGTCTCGCAGGCGATTGAGCGTGAGTCGCAGCAGCCATCCCTAGTTACAGTTATCTAGCAGCGGTTATCTGACGCACGGTAGAGGCCCGGGAGAACATCTTCATCCTCGATTGGTGGCTGAGCCCTGAGCTGTATCTCCGTCGTCCTCCGGCCAAGAATGAGCAGTATCGCCTGGACCGCATGCTCAAGGCCGCTGCCGATCGGGGTGTCAAGGTTTATATCATCGTCTACAAGGAGGTTGAGGCAGCCCTCACTCTCAATTCGGCGGTGAGCTCTGTTGACATCAACGGGCCATGAAGGCCTACTAACATGTCTACTGATAGCATACGAGAACCTCTCTGGAGAAACTTCACGAGAACATCCGTGTCTTCCGCCACCCTGACCATCTCCCGACTGGCTATGACCTCACCAAGGAGCTGGGCAAGTCGTTCAAAGCTTTGACCAACATGGATCTAGCCAAGGCTTCTGGTGATGCCATCAAGGCTGTCTACGGTACTGCAGACGGCATTGTCCTGTACTGGGCACACCACGAGAAGTTGCTCGTTATCGACAATGGAAAGCTGGCCTTTATGGGTGGTCTTGATATGTGTATGGGCCGTTGCCATGTGCTGATTTTCATAAATTGCTAACAATATCCCCAGGTTTCGGACGATGGGACACCAGCAGTGAGTTCCTTGGGTGCCGCCCCTGCTTCTGTTACTCACATCAATAGGCCACCCGATTGCCGACGCTCATCCTGGTGACTTGGATGCTATCGTCTTCCCTGGACAGGATTATAACAATGCCCGAGTTTATGACTTTGCCGATGTTCAAGACTGGAACCAGAACAAGCGTAGGGGAACCGTATATCATTTCTGAGCGTGCCGCCCTGACCTTTGATAGTTGACCGTACCAAGAGCTCTAGAATGGGCTGGTCTGATGTGGCTCTGAGCATGAACGGACCCATTACTAGCAACCTTGTCGATCATTTCGTCGACAGATGGTAAGGTGCTAACTTGACTGTGTAGAACCCGTTGTTAACCCCCTGCAGGAACTTCATCTTCGGGGAGAAGTACGCCAAGAAGAACCCAGGCAAGTATCACAAGCTCGAGCTACCACCGCCAGCATTCTCTGGCCACCGTGGTGGGCACTCAGGAGACGACGATGACTACCTGGGCGGCTTTACGGAACATTTCAGCCGCGGCATGAACAAGCTCATGTCATTTGCAGATGATGATGATGAGCCCCGTCACCATAGAAGAAGTCGATCCCGGGACGGCGAGATGCCTCGCATTCAGTTGACTCGAAGGTATATCGAGGAAAATCTTGATTTGTTGTTCCATTCTGACATGTTGTAGTTGCTCTGAGTGGTCTTCTGGCCATCCTGTCGAACACTCCATCGCCAATGCATACACCGATGCCATTCGCAACGCCAGGTACTTTGTCTATATCGAGAACCAGGTATGATGCTTGATACCGTTTCCCCGACTGTGCTAAGTTTGTCAGTTCTTCATTACTGCCACCGATGACAAGCAGCGTCCTGTTAAGAACAAGATCGGTGCTGCCATTGTGGACCGAATCGTTCGTGCCTTTCAAGAAGGACAACCATTCCACGTTTGGGTGCTCATGCCAGCCGTACCCGCCTTCGCCGGCGACCTGCAGGCAGAGGAGGCACTGGGAACTCGTGCCATTATGGAGTTCCAGTACAACTCGATCAGCCGTGGTGGTTACAGTATCATCGAGCAACTCCGCAAGGCCGGTATCCGTGACCCTGGCAGGTACATTGGATTCTACAACCTCCGCAACTTTGACCGTATCAACACGTCTCGAACCATGGCTGAGGCGGAGGCCCGCGCTGGTGTGTCCTACGAAGAGGCTAGAAGGGAAAGGGATCAGGAGCTCGGCGGTTACCCCGACTCAGACTACCGTCGTGGCGACGAGAACCGTGGATACTCCGAGTCTAGGGGATATCAATCTGAGTCTAGAGGATATCAAAGCGAGAGGTCTGGTGGCGGGTATGGTCGAGATGACGATCGGGGTGGATATTCCGACTCAAGATACGGTGGTAGGCCCAGGGATGACGACTACCGTGGAGGATATCAAGGCGACAGACAGGGCGGTAGGGATCCATACAGCCACCCTGGTGCCGATCCTAGGTTTGAGGGCAGACCTCAGCGTCAGGAGTATCAAGGAGGGTACTCCAGTCCTACCTATGGCGGGAGGCCACATGATGACGACTACGGCCGCCGACCCGACCGTCAAGACTACGGTCGAAGACCTGAGCGCGACGACTACCGTCACCCCGGCGCGGACCCAAGATTCGAGGGTAGACCGGAGCCCGGTCGGTACCAGGGAGGACGCGAGGAGTCGAGGTACGACAGCCGACCACAGCGCCAGGAGTATCAGGGCGGCGGGTATTCTGAGCACTCGAGCTATGAGTACTCAAGATACGAGCAAAAGACGACGACGTACGAGCACCAGTCCGGCGGCCAAGGTGGCCGTCCCTCGCACGAGCGATACGACAGATATCAGCAAGAGGCCCACAAGGTTGCCGACAGGACTCTCGACACCATCAGCGCTTGCTACATGGACAAAGGTCCCAGGGTTACTGACCTTCGCTGGGATGGCAACCCTGAGGATGAGATCAACGCTTTCGTGACTGAAGAACTCTACATCCACAGCAAGCTACTCATCGTCGATGATCGCCTCGTCATCTGTGGTTCAGCCAACCTAAACGATCGTTCCCAACTCGGATCCCACGACTCCGAGATCGCTGTTGTCATCGAGGATTCCACCCCCGTCGAGTCCTACATGGACGGCCGCCCCTACACGGCCTCCCGCTTCGCCTCGTCTCTCCGACGCTACATCTTCCGCAAGCACCTCGGCCTCATCCCCGACCAGCGCTGGGATCAGCCCAACCAGAACTGGACCCCCGTCGACCGTGACCCCAACGTCTACGACTGGGGCTCCGAGGCCGACATCCTGGTCCGCGACCCGCTGGACCGCAAGTTCCAGCAGATCTGGGCCGACACGGCGCGCGTCAACACCGAGACCTTTAGCCGGGCCTTCCACCCCGTGCCCAACGACCACGTCCGCACCTGGAAGGATTACGACGAGTTCTTTGCCCGCCACTTCATCATCCCCGGTAAGAAGGGCCAGAAGCCCGAGGAGGAGGCCAAGAAGGGCAAGGTCGAGTACGGACACATCGTGCGCGAGGAGTTCCCCGGCGGCGTCAACGAGGTCAAGCAGTGGCTGTCGCGTATCCGCGGAACCCTTGTAGAGATGCCTCTCGACTTCCTTGTCGATGTCGACGATATTGCCAAGGAGGGTCTGACGCTTAACGATCTCACTAATGAGCTCTACACCTAGATGGTTGGAGGAGGAGGAGGAGGAAAGGACAGATTGGTTGTGCCACATGGAGTGGATTTGGACACGGATGGATACATATAACGCTGGGACTTTTGTTGTGTCTTACTGGATCATATCAGTGAATACCTCCTTGTTCTTCAAATCAACTAAGTTGCACTCTTTCCATATTGTCATCTCTGGCTTCATCTAAGAACCATGTCAAGTTAACCCACGCTACCCGCCACGACGGATGCAAGCTCCCAGGCCGTTTGAACTGCATGTAACACGCACATCAACGACCGAGAAAAGAGATAAGAGAGAAAAGGGGGCCAAACTTGTGTAGCCAAGCAATACAATGCACGAATGAACGGCGAGAGAAGGCGGAACATGGCATAACGGTAACTGACATATGCAAGCGGTGCGTTTCCACATCAACTAGTATACAGGGTGCCACGCAATGCATCCCCCCAAAGTACCAAGCAAGGTAAATACCAAACCCAGAAAACTCCGTAATTCGACAATATCGACCAACTAATGCGAACCCATCCATCAACCCCTAACTTTGCTTTTTCCACCAGGCCACACACACGTACGGCCTGACTGCGGTCCACCTCCGTGATCATCAACCCCGGACGCATGTCTCGGGAGCACGGCAACTAGGTCCAAGAAGCCACACATGCGTCTTGAAATGGCCTGGTTTCCCATCTCAACACTGCTGTCATCCCTCACAGTGTGTCCTTTCTAGTCAGACTTGGCGTTGCCGTTCTGGCCAAGCAAGCCATCCTTGAGACCCAGTGAATCATCCATGCGGAAAAAGGTGCCACGAGCCCGTCGGGTGCGGTTGCGGAACCAGTAGTACACGCCGAACACGATGGCAACGACGACGCTGCACGAGAGGAACGGGCGGTCGACAAAGCTCATCTGAATGTCGAAGAAGAACTTGGCGAACGAGTTGATGGTGTACTTAGGAGAGATGGGGTTGGGTCCATACACAATCTTGTCCAGAGTGTCCATGATGGACGTGTGGCTGATCATGATGTGGTTACCCGTGGGGGTCGTATCCCAGAACTGGTGTCGCTGCATATTGTTAGTAACTGATGCTATCCGACAAGTGTCAGATATAGGGAAAACTTACGTCTTCTTCGTTGATGATGACACGATCACCATCCCTCACATCGATACCGTAGGTGCTAGCAAGCCACCTCTGCCAGAAGATTCCGTCAACCCAGGCGAAACCAACCTCCTTACGGCGAGTAGAGTCCATGTCGATCTTGATGGCCTTGGCGTTACGGAGAGCACGCTGGTCATCACGCTCCTCGGCCTCCTCGATTCTCATCTGCTTGGCGTCGCGGAGCCTCTTACGCTCCATTTGGAACTCCTGAACTTGGCGGTCCATCCACTCATTGGCTGCGTTTTTGAGCTCAAAGATGGAGTTCTGAAACCGACCCTCGTCCTCCCGGTTGAGAACGGCAAGCACGACGAGCTTGTGGTTCATGATCTGGCGGGCGTTGATGGCGGTCATCTCAGGGACAAGCGGGAGCCACGTAGACTTCATCCACGAAACTAGTTCATCAACATTTCTCATCTCGTCAGGGGTGATGGGAGTGTAGTAAGTCGCACGGCCTTCTCTCGAAACCAAGAGCCTAGGCCAGGTCGTAATCTTAAACTTGGTGCAAAGCTCCGGGTCGCTCGTCTTGACAATCTTGCCACGTCCGATGAGGCTAAGAGGCAGAGCCTCCAGGGCCTTAAAGTCCTCGGTCGTGGTAGCATGGTCATAGAAGTAGACAAAGACAACCTCCTCGGTCTTCTCGAGCTCGGCGAAGGAGGCAGCATCCACATCAAGGATGCCACCAGAAACCTCGAGCGCTCCCTCGGCGTACTCAACAAAGTCACCTACACCGCGAAGGCCCTTATACTCCGCTCGTTCATTACCCTGCATGAATAGAATGGTGGGGAACGCAGAGACACCCATTTCCTTACAAAGCTTGTGATCGGCTTCACAGTTGACCTCACCAATGCTAAGCTTTCCCTGCATCTTCTTGGCCAGCTGTTCCCAGGTAGGGGCCATCGCCTTGCAATGAGAGCACCAAGGGGCGTAAAACTTGATGAACCAGGGGTCCTTCGTGTTGGTGACAAGTTTAGGGAATGTGTCGGGAGTCAAAGGGGTGCTGACGCCATCCAGATTGTATTTCGGCGACGAGTCCTTGGGCTTGGTCTTCTTGAGCATCTCGCCAGTGGTAGGAACCTTCCAGTCATCGCCAAACGACGACTTCTCGCCTTCCTTAGCGGCGGCAGACTCCTTGGGGCTTTCCGGCGTCTCGTCCTTGGCTGCCTCCTTGGGAGTCTCGGTGATGTCGTCGAGCGAGGTGCCAGGGGCCTTACCAGCGGGCTCCTCGGCCGCGTTCTCAGCGGCCTTTTCCAAGGGCTTTTCGGTGGTTTCGCCGACAGGCTTTTCCTCGGCCGCCTTGGGATCCGTTTCTGATTCCTTCTTCTCGGCATCGGGCAGCTCTGTCGTTTCTGTCTTGGGCTTGGGGAAGACCGTGTCGCCAGGCTCGGGGAGTTCGAGGATCTCAGGTCGACCTGGGTGTGACACTGCAAGAGCCTTCTCGATCGCATTACTCAACACAGTCATATTCTTGACGCCTCTCATGTTGTGAACTTCCTTTCCGTCTCCATAGAGGATTGTAGTCGGGTATGACATGACATTATGATCCATGCAGAGATCGTAGTAAGCGACGCAGTTGATGACGGCGAACTTAAAATCGTAGTACTCCGAGAAGGACTTATCGACGCCGGCAACATGGGGCTTCGAAGTATAGTAGAAGTCGTAAAGCGTCTGGTACGTCGGAGCAAAGTGGGTGCAGTGTTTGCAGTAAGGGCTGACAATGAGTGAGCAGGCGCTTTACGATGATTGAGGAGCACCAGGTACCTGAAGTGCTTAACCATCAAATACTTGTTCTTCTTGAGCTCCTCCTCCCAAGTTGTAGGCGACAGCTCAAGCAACGGAGGAACCGAGACTCCATTGAAAGTAGTGGGATCCGTGACCGGGTTGACACTTTCCTCGGCGTGCGCGAAGGCTGTAAGCCCTGCGAGCACCACGAGGGGAGAGAAACGCATGGCGGGCGAAGCGCACCTTGTCGGTGCAAGGCTCTTGTACAGCGATCGGTCAGGGAAGGGAACAGATCAAAACGCACGGCGTAAACGATCTAAGAAGATGCTGAGATGGAAACGGCAGAATCGGCTCGTCGGAGAGTGGGGGAGTGACGATCAAGACGAGAGGGACAAGGTGGTAGAATAGGTACGGTAGGTAATTAGTGGCGGTCGTATCGGCCGATGGTAGTCGCCGTCGCGGAATATTTGAAGCTATCGCGATATAGAAGAAAGAAAAAAACACCAGAAATGCAGGCCCACAATCGCGCTCGCCAGGCGCAAAAGAAGATGATGATGAGAGGCGAAAGCGAAGATAGAGAGAGAAGCTTTGTAAGAAGACAAAGGGGATGAGACGGGATGGATGGATGCCATTCAGGAGGCGCATCTGGAGTTCGAGACCACGTTCTCCATCGGAATTCGACGCCACACTGGGGCCCGCGCATCGATGGCTGAGCCACACGGGGCTTGCCTTTTACTGGCTGTGATGCGTGCGTACCTGCCTCGAACAGGCACACGACAAAGGACCGTGCTTGCCTTCTATGATGGATTCAACCAACCACATGTAGATGCCTGAACTCCCTTCTTCCCAAAGGCACACATGGAATTTCTCTTCTTCTCTCTTGCAAACATCCAAGAAATCTCCGGTGACTCTGTCTGAGTTATGCCTGGCTTTGTTTCACGTCCTACACTTCGTTCTCTAGCAACACAAGGCACCTGTATTCCCCGACCTTACACTAGTGCTCACAACAAAAGCGCCTTGACACGGATCTCACTGTCAACATCTCACTGTTTCACGACTTTCTGCTACGCACAGAAAAATCTTCTGTCCGCCGAATTGACCGGGAGTTCAATTTTCAAAGGAGAGATGGATCGCCCAGCCAAGCGCCAACGGGTTGAAGACCCCGAAGCCCATGTTCTCGAATCGCTGCAACGCCCTATCAGTCCTCCTAAGAGGAGACGACGTGAAGTGTCGACTATCAAGTCTCCCTGGCAGCTGACCTGGATACAAGACCTGCCAGAGGAGGACAACAGGGATGCAGTGAGCCTGCGAGACCTGCTTGGTGACCCCCTCATCGCAGAATGCTGGGAGTTCAACTTCCTCCACGATATCCACTTTTTGATGGATGCTTTCGACTCTGATACACGACATCTTGTTAAGGTGCACGTCGTACACGGCTTTTGGAAACGCGAGGATGAGAGTCGAATCGCCATAGAGGTACGTTGCTTTCGAGTGAACCCACGCCCGAATCGCAGGAGCTCCCTTAGGCACCTCTCAGGTACCTAGAGGTAGCTAACATTATTTAGCAAGCAGCGGCGGAATTCGAAAATGTCCAGGTTCACATTGCACCTATGCCAGAAATGTTTGGAACACATCATTCCAAGATGATGATTCTATTCAGACACGACGACACTGCGCAAGTCATCATTCACACCGCCAATATGATCTCCAAAGATTGGACCAACATGACCAATGGTGTTTGGAAATCACCGCTTCTCCCTAAGATGACAGTTGTGCCAAACATGAGCGCATCTTCTCCTGAAGACCATCCGGTTGGTAGTGGGGAGCGCTTCAAGATTGACCTGCTGAACTACCTGCGGGCGTACGACAGGCGCAAAATCACATGCAAGGCCTTGACTGATGAGCTCGTCAAATATGACTTTTCCAGCATCAAGGCGGCTCTCATTGCGAGCGTGCCGGGTAGGCACAACTTTCGGGACCTGTCCGAAACTTCATGGGGCTGGGCTGCTCTAAAGAGATGTCTTCAGCAAATTCCATGCGAAGACCAAGAGCCATCGGAGATTGTCGTTCAGATATCCTCCATCGCCACCCTGGGAGCAAAAGAAGACTGGCTGAAGAAAACTCTCTTTGAACCTTTGTCCCGTTGCAAGAACCCTGGCTCTGGAAAACCCAAGTTCAAGGTCGTTTTCCCGACTGCTGACGAGATTCGGAGATCTTTGGATGGATATACATCAGGAAGTTCCATCCACACAAAGATTCAGTCGGCACAGCAATCAAAACAGCTGGAATATCTTCGCCCAATTTTCCATCATTGGGCAAATGATTCTCCTAACGGAGCCAGTGAGTTTATTTGCAGCAAGGAATCAGTTGACACTTAGCTAATTGACGACAGAACTCCCTGATGACGCTACGGTGAAGGACGGGGGCAGAAAAAGAGCAGCGCCGCACATCAAGACATATATCAGATCCAACAAGTCATCCATCGACTGGGCTCTCATGACATCGGCCAATCTTTCAAAGCAGGCCTGGGGTGAGGCCGCACGCCCTACAGGCGAAATGCGCATTGCATCCTGGGAAATTGGAGTTTTGGTCTGGCCGGAGCTGCTGGAGACAGATTCGATCATGATTGGAACATTCAAAACCGATGTCCCAGACGCCGGACCTGAAGAACAAAGCGAAAAGAAGCGATCGCTAGTTGGAGTGCGAATACCGTACAACACGCCGTTGCAACGATATGGAAGCGATGAAATACCGTGGGTTGCGACGATGGTTCATAGCGAGCCTGATTGGATGGGCAGAGCGTGGGGGGAACGATGAACGGGGGCTAAGATCTGGTCCCTACAGTAGCCGGCAACTGGTTGATTGATCCAATGGCATTATACTGAACAGCAATTTGGATTTGGCAGCTGGCCAGAGCTGCAGCAACTCATATCCTCAGACTCTGAGCCGTCAATGACAGACGAAGAATGGCACCTCACAGGCCACAGGCGGTCCTGAGCGACGATCCACCCCCGCATGGTTCGAGATCCACCAACCATGAAACACTGAGCATCGTGCATCGGACTCCCCGCCAACCGAGGTGGATGGGCTGTCCGTGGGCTGGTGGGAGCTACGGAGCCCGCCAGGTCGCGAAAGATGCAAGTCTTTTACCGAATCGAGATGGATGCTGGTCAGCGGAGGAGTGACTCAGTTGGCTGGGCCGAAGATAGCAAAGACTCCACCTTGACTTGACGGACGCCCTTTGTGCTGTGGCTGGCGGGTCATTGTCGACGCTAAACTAACCCGAAAGCTTTGCCGTCCGTGTTGAAAAGCAAGTTGATCCATCTCGCCTCTTTTTAGCTTGACCCTGGTGACTACATTTCCGCAACTACTTTGCGACTCTATCTTACGACTCTATCTCTTCATTCTCACGTCTCGAACCATTGTCTACAGAGACGATTGACTCGAGAGAAGAAGTCCCGTCAGTGTGAAACCTTGTACAAATCTCTTTTGATCACCCTTCTCCACGTCTGAAGCTTGCTTGGGTGGTGGCGTTCGTCCTCTTTCGTCACGCATTGAAGAAATCTGCTGCGTAGACTTGGGCACTTGATTGTTCTCGATTGAAGCTACATCTACACCTTATCTCAAAGACTCACGGCTGCACGAGCTGTTCCATGGATCCAATCGGCAGGGGCACAGGAGCCTCGCCGTATGGCACTCCTCATGGCCCTGGGGCGCATCCCGCCTTGTCGTCATCATGGCGAGTTGGGTCGCCTCTGGCGGAGCAGGCACTGGCTCGAGACATTGCAGAGTGTTCAGACGACGACTTTGAGGACAACGCCATTGACGATGCCTCGGAATCTGACTTTGACACGGGACCGCTCATGTACCGTCGACCAAGCGGCGTCGCCTTTGGATCTCGACCAATTCTAAACCCGCAGGCATTTGCTGAGCCAGGCCTGTCGGCTCTGGAGCGAAAGCAGTCTCGCAACGCTGAGCGCAGTCTGCTGCGAGATAACCACGTTCTTCCACCAAAACACTCGCACAAATCTCAGGGCTTCTTTCCCAGGCTCTACCGTCGCCTTTTTAGCACCAAGGTACCGCAGGGCGAGGATGAAGAGACGCCTGCTGTTACGGTCCAGCCGCCTGATGAAACGGCACCTCTCCTAGGGGGGCAGAATGGCGGCACCCTGCCTGAGCATCTCAACGAGACATGGGAGCATGCCGTGGCTGAACACCGTATCAAGACGACTTGGCAGCGAGAGGCCAAGACGATTGTGTCATACTCGGGACCGCTCATTGTCACGTTTCTTCTGCAGTACTCCATCAACGTCACCAGCATCTTTGCCGTTGGCCGTATTGGCAAGATGGAGCTTGGTGCTGTGTCGTGTAAGTGCTTATCTTATGTTATGCAGTCTCTTGCAGCAACGATCAGACTAACTAACTCTTGCAGTGGCCAACATGTCTGCAGCCATCAGTTGCCTGGCTCCGTTCCAGGGCCTCGCAACTAGTCTCGATACGCTATGTGCTCAAGCGTATGGTTCAGGTCATAAGCATCTTGTCGGTCTTCAGTTTCAGCGCATGACGTGCTTCTTGTTCTGTCTGTCTGTCCCTGTCGCCGTGCTATGGTACTTTTCCGAGGGTATCATTGCACAAATAGTTCCTGAGCCTGAATCAGCTCGTCTTGCTGGGCAATACCTCAGGGTCATGATTTTCAGTATCCCTGGTTTCATCCTGTTTGAGGGCGGAAAGCGTTTTACTCAGGCTCAAGGCCTCTTCCGCGCAACAACGTACATCCTCCTCATCGTAGCTCCGTTCAACGTGTTCCTGAGCTGGCTGTTGGTGTGGAAGTTGGAATGGGGCTTTGTTGGTGCTCCCGCGGCCGTGGCCATCAGCAACAACCTGCTCCCCATCTTCCTCTTCCTGTACGTCCGCTTCATTGACGGCCGCCAGTGCTGGGGTGGCTTCAGCCGAAGGGCTCTGAGCAACTGGTGGGTCATGATTCGGCTTGCTCTGCCGGGTATGATCATGGTTGAGGCCGAATGGCTGGCTTTTGAGATCCTCACGTTGTGCTCAAGTCGGTTCGGACCCGAGTATCTTGCCGCACAGAGCGTTCTGGCGACCATCACAACCATCTCGTACGAGATTCCATTTCCCATGTCGATCGCTGCTTCGACCCGAATCGCCAATCTAATCGGAGCCGGACTTGTCGATCCTGCCAAGATGACTGCTAAAGTGGTGAGTTGCTATTTTACATGATACCTACCTATTTGATGCCCAAGCCACTCGATGCTAACAACAAGTTTCAGGCGTTTGCTGCTGCCTGCATTATCGGCATGTTCAACTTGACACTGTACACTAGCCTCCGATACAAACTGCCCCTTCTGTTTACCAAGGACGAGGATGTGGTGGAGCTCGTAGGAGCTGTGATCCCGATTGTGTCTGTGATGCAGGTGTTTGATGGCCTCGCAGCAGGAGCCCACGGGCTGCTCCGAGGAATCGGTAAGCAGTCTATCGGAGGGCCAGCCAATCTGATTGCGTACTATGTTCTCTCGTTGCCCTGCTCGCTGACGCTGGCTTTTGGCCTGGGCTGGAAGCTGGAAGGACTGTGGGCGGGTGTGACTGTTGGCACATTCTCGTGAGTTTCCCCCAATTGGATCAAGTGAAGGAAGATACTAACGATGAAAGGGTCGCGGCGATTGAGTACATTTACCTGATGAAGACTGATTGGTACAAGGCGGCTGAAGAGGCAGCCCTTCGAAATGCAGCTGGTTAATGATGATGGACCTGGTGGCGTCCAATGTTTGCTTACTTACTTACTTACTTGCTTAGTCTTGGTCTTGGTCTTGGTCTTGGTCTTGCTGCACCTACGACGGACCCGAATTGGGTCTATTGCATGAGATTGGTTAAAGAGTTTGGCGCTGCGGGCTATGAAGAGAATGGATAAAAAGGGACGGACCCAGACATTCCTTTCCTTTCATGATTGTTGAGTTGAATGATGTTTAGTAATTTGCGTCATGGTACTTTTGCATTGCTCGAAGGCAATTAGTTGATTAGTTATACAGCTCCTGGATAATAAAGAAAATCTAATCTAGTTGTCAAGGTGGGAAACATTTACCAGGAATGAAAATTGAGTCGTGATGCTGTCAACTTCAAGCACACCGCTGAGCTGGCACAGGTCACGTCACCGCATATATATTAAGCCACAGATAGACTATTGTCAGTACTTTACCCCATCAACTCTAACACGAGAGGCTAACAACTGTACTAGTTTTTTTTTTAAAAAAAATGGGAAAAGATATCATGTCATTCACGAGAAGATATTATGTTCTAGCCCACAGACTAAACAGTTTATTGCTTTCAGCTCAAGCCACAACCAGCCAAAAGATGGTCTCGCCCTTTCTTCTTCAGCTCGAAATGGATCTCTAGCCGTTTTCTCATTACTACAATTGGATATGGACTTTTTAGTGAGCTGCCTGTTTTGGAGTTGCTAAGCGATGTCGTTGAGTTGGTAGGCGTATGCATATATATATATATATATAAGTATATCTTGTCTTGGCTCTCCAAGACCAAGACTTTTGAGTTTACCAATACCTACTCCTTATACAGACACTCAACGTTCAGAAACACTCAGAATCATGCGTTTCTCTCATGTCCTTCCCTTCCTGGGCTCCTCCGCCTTAGCAGCGCCCGCCCCGTCACCACTCGACGATCCCGCCTTTGCAGAACTCGCCCGACGAGCAGCCATCACCCCTGGCGTCACAGCCACAACATGCTCCGTCAAGGTCAAGGGAGAAAACGGGTTCCCCAACATCCAAGCCGCCGATTGGCAAGGAACCATGTACATCGTCAACGGACTCCCAGCCCCAGCAGGCAACAAGAACGGCGATAACCCGTTCGACGTTGTCCTCCGTGCTGGATCCCCAGATGCATTGGGTCTTCCTTACAAAGTCGCCAACAGCCAAATCGGATCCCTCCTCTTCGTCACAAACGGATTCCTAACCAAATTCCCCCAAAACCTTCAAGGTCCCAGCGTCGACTACGTAACCACAAAGGCCAATGGGATCAACTACAGAGCCGACGTCGACTTTTCCTCTGGCGTCGACTATACAAAGCAGCCGCAGAGGTTCGTCACGGCTAGGAAGGGAGACACCACTGGGCTCGCGTCATCTTATCCCGTTAGCGAGGGTTACCTCGTCATGGATGTTACTGTCACGGGGAAGGATACTAGGAGTGTTAATGGGGGTGTTCAGCTTTATGGACCTGCTAATGTGGCTTTGGGGATTCCGAATAGTTTGTATGTTGCTTATATTACTGGGTCTTGTTTTACAAATGTCACTGTTCCGGCTGTGATTACTAGTTAGATTAGTTGATGGATTCTGAGGGGGGAGGAGATGTGAGGATAGAGCAGATACTCGAGATGGATGGGACAACCACCATATCCTCATATTTCTCTTGTAGCGAATGGTCAATATCGAATGAAGGTTTAGTTGGCAGAGGGATTCGAGATGGTTGTACCTCCTGTGTAGTTAAACAGACCCAATTGCTGAGATTGGGAAGCTATACATGATATCAACTTTAGACCCCTTCAACATTCCAACACACCGTACCGCTACGTCTCGGGTCACGGCACCTATTAAGCCAGCCACGAAGAGACTATAATAACCACGCCTACCATATTAGGCTTCAAGCCGTAACTAATGACTACGCCAACGCTCCAAGACAGGTAATGAAATTATGCCACAAAGATCCAGTCATTGCACTGACAGAGCTCAATACCATATAAAATATACCGGAGTCTTTACTCCTAGTTTAAAGCCACAGCAAAGCCAAAGAAGGGTCTCGCCCAGTTCGGGATACAGTAGTTTTAATGTAAGCTGCCTGTATAGACCAACACCTGACTGTATTGTTGATTAGGTATGTAGATATATAAACATGTTGATCTCCCGGGCCTAGACTAGACATGCCAAGACTTCCCCCTTTTCACCAATAAGAAATATTCGAATCAATAATTACATACTAATACACAATGCGAGCCTCTCTCCTTCTTCTTCTTCCCTCCCTGGTAGCCTCCATCTGGGCCTCACCAACTCCATCACCATTCAACGATCCCGCCCTCGCAGAGCTCGGCCGTCGAGCAGCTGCCGCTGGCCAACCCACCATCACCGCCACACAATGCTACGTCACAGTCAAAGGCGATCCCGGATTCTGGAATTTCCAGGCCGGTACGGTTACCGGGACTATGTGGATCGTGTGGGGTATCCCGGGTCCGGCGAATAATAAGAACGGCGATAATCCGGTTGATGTCGTCCTCCGGGCCGGCGGGGGCACGGTCGGGAGCGTCGCTTTTGTTACTAATGGGTACTTGAACACATTCCCTGGTTTATCCAACAAGCCTGCGCCTAGCCTTGATTATGTTAAAGTCAAGGGTACAGCAGCCAACTTCCAAGCCGACGTCGACGGTTCCAATGTTCCGATCGTCCAGCAACCACAACGATTCACCACGTCCATGACCAACGGTCCCGTGACGACTTATCCCATCACTTCAGGATTCCTAGGAATGAAGATCTCAGATCCGACGGCTCAGAATACTAGGGACGTTAACGGGGCCTTTTACTTCAATGGGCCTAATTTTGCCCTTTACGTTGGCTTTGTTACTGGAACGTGTTTGGGAAGTGCCACTCTTCCTCTCAATCTTGCCTAGGTAGATGAGTGATGCCGTGGTCAGGATCAAGTCGGGATGAGAAGATAATGTGGCTCGTCAGTATATAGATATAGTAGTGATATCGATCAATACAAGGCGAGCTTGAATCTATGGATGGTTATTATGGCTGTTCCTTCTCCCAGGAGCTATCCACTAGACCCCCCCTTTTCTTCATTTTTTTACATCTCATCTTCCATGTTCCCTTTCGCTCGCCCAAAAACTCCTCAAGCCCAATGTTCACATCTTGAAGCCCCAAGTGATGATGTGAACGAGAACCCCCCAAAAAGGATGTGTCGTCAAAAAAAGCAATTTAGCTAACATAGCGATCCTAATCTATCTATCCTAGCATCGAGTGGGTGCGGATGCCCTTGGGGCCAAGCTCACTACAAACATGTTAGTAAAGAAAGTCCATGTTTCCAAAGCAGACACGGGCAGGAACTTACTTATAGTCAACTCTGCTCAGGCTCATCAGGCGCTGGGCTTCAACAGTCTGGGCGTCCATGTTGGAGTGAACGCAAAAAGCGATACGCGCCGCCACCTGTGCACCGAGGAACATGGACTCCTCGAAGCCATTCTTGGTCCATTCACCAAGATACGACGGCAGAGTAGCCGTCTTGATGCTTGTCGGAGTTTGGCTGTGGAAGTGATGTCCTGTGGCAGGGCCACCGGCCTCGGAGGCGGGCTGGGGAGTCAAGGCATTGTTGGCGCCACCGGCAGCGGCAGCCGTAGCAGCCTGCAAAAGGGGGTTGACGCCACTTGTAGGGAGCTGGTGCGGCATGCCAGTGAAGGATCCCGTGGGCGTCTGCGCCCCTGTTCCAGTCGGCGTGGCCATGTTAGACGGCAGCTCCGAGGTGAACATCGTCGCCGTGGACGGTGAGACGAGGTGACGGGCGTGCAAAGTCTGCAAGATATTTTCCCTGAGACCGCGCAGCCGGGAGCCGTTGCCGACAAAGACGAGGTTGTCCCAGCAGGCAGGTCGCATGTACATGTCGTCAACGCCCTGGACGGTGCGGTAGATGGCGTGAACGATGCGGTCAATCTCTTGACGCTGAGCAAACTTGAACCGCTCGAGGCCGACCTCGACATTTCGTTGAATGCGCTTTGGTCGACGCTCAGTGGCCTCGTTGGCAGGAGGGGCTGGTGTGGGATCGGCTTTGACTTCAGGCTTGGGCTCTACTGAAGGCTGTGTCTGTTCCTGGCCTTCTGCTGGTTTGGGTGCTTCTGTTGTCGCAGGGGCAGCAGTGTTGGCATCTCCCTGGGGTTGAGGTTGAGGTTGAACCCCGTTGGTCTCGCCCTCCTTCTTCTCACCTTCCGCGCCAGTCGTGCCATTGGCCTGCTTCTCTGCACTCTCCTTGGGCACCTCCTCTTGGATGATTTCCTCGTACGAGAAGGAATTGTGCGATCGCTTCGAGTTGGGTAGACGCACCACCTTAGCTGCGTTATCAGCCTCTTTATCGCCGCCCTTGGGCTTCCGACCAGGCTTGCCCTTCTCCTTCTCCTTCTCCTTTTTGGCCAAGAACTCCTTGGTTTGGCCGCTCGTGACAATGGCTGCCACATCCAACACGCCGTCATCCTCTCCGTTACCATTAGTTTCATCGCCATTAGCTGCTGCAGGCTTGGACCCTGATGAAGCCGCCTGCTGGACAGCACTGGGGGCATTACCACCAGGCTTCAATCCAGCAGTGTTTTGCTGAGGGAGCTCCATCAGGTCTTCAGCGTTAGCGACATAAGGTAGCACCTCGCAGATGGCGCTCTTCTTCAGCTGCTCGGCCATGTCGTAGTTGAATCCCTTCTCCTCCAGCAACTTGAGCAGGCTGCGAGTGAAAACCTCGCCTCCGCTGATCTCGCTGTCACCCTCTGAAGCTCCGACATCCATATGGTTCACAACGCGACCATCATGGATGGCTGTCACGTCCACCTTTTGATAGCCAATATCCACCACGGTCATGTTGGGCCACTTGAGACCGTACTGCGTCGCGATGCCGCTATGGATTATGCAAAGAGCAGGCGTCCGCGTGTTCTCAAAGATGTATCGGGCGATAGTCTCGCAGTCGGGACGTGTCCATTGAGGCGCGGCCATCAGCATGATGGGAGTGTTGTGGTATGTCGTCGTAAGGAGGCCGTGTACATGGTCGAGGAAAGCAAGAAAGGCGCTCATGTTGACGATGCGCCCAGCTAAAAGTAATCAGCAACTCATTCCACACATCATAAACCAATAAATACCTTCAATTGGGTACACAGCGCCCTCATCCTCGTCTATGTCTTCCACCCACTCCTCTTCCTCAACACCGTTTACCATGGTCATGCGCTTCGTCCTGTGGTACGGCGCCCACTGATCGCCATCCTTAAACATCCTCGTGGGCATGCGCCGCGCCGGGGGAGTCAGCTCACTGCATCCCAGCTGAGCCATGGTCGTGCGGCTGCCAGGGCAGATGATGAGCACCTGCTCTTCGCGCCACTTGCCCGCCGTGCTCGACATTGTGCGGTTTCGGTATCGCCTTGCGCTTGCGCTTGCGTTGATGCTATGAGAACGATGCTGCTTGTTCTGGTGTGGTTGTGGAGTCGAGAAGACGTTGTCGTTGTCGTCGGCTTGGATCTGCCCTTGAAGTGAGTCGCGCCTGCTTCTACTGCGTCGCGATGGAGTCGACGAGGGTTGAGCCTTCCGCGCGCGTAGCCTGTACCGTGGCGTGGGGCTTTTAACTGTGGCTGGGCCATCTTCTGGTGTGGCTTCGTGCACGTGATCTCCTTTGATCTTGGTAGGCGTCTTTACGCAGTTGTGATAGGTCATGGTGTTGAGTTCAGCAAGTGATATAGCTCTTGTGGTTGACCAAAATGATTGCGGAACAGACGTCAAGAATTCAAAATGAATGAATTATGGAAATGGTTTTCAAAGCAAAAGAAATTGGTGAATGATGGGCACAAACGAAGGGGAAACCGCACAGAACTGGCTGCCAGCTGCCCGGCACTGCCAACTAACAACCACATTCACATTAACTGTGTCGAGCAGCATACAAGGCCCAAATGCCTCCGCAAATAGCAGAAGGTATCTTCTACTTTTGCCGTAACGTGGTTGATAAGTG
>JAALXN010001004.1:0-17577 GCA_012978555.1 Fusarium drepaniforme
CTATAAAATGAGTCATTCATAAAAAATCCCATGAGGTTAATTTAGGTGAGAATGTTTCAATAGTTAAATTGACTAGGATAATGCGATCTTATCTGTCGGTTATCCCGGCTTCAACTATAATAAAGAACACATTTCCAACACATCATAGCATCATATCTTGATGCTAACAGTTAATATAAGCATATCTGATATATCCTTATGCTTTACGTACCTACTTCTTACTCAGCGTTGACTGAACTATCCGTAATAGAAACAGATATCATTGACTTGAACCCGCTATTGTTACCGCCAGGAGGTTCCGACCAATGGGATTGTCTGGCCTGCTTTCTTTTTTCGCCTCCCTCACTTTGTTGTGCTTGAGATCAAGCAACTTCCAGTAGCAGAGACTAAGCAAGGGGAGCAGGGCCAGTCTCCAGGTCCTCTCAAGACAGCTTCGGGTATGTCAAGGCTGCGTTATTTCCGGGTTGCCGGGAAGCCTCGTCTCTTCTTGACAAAGCCAATGCAATAGAACAGTCTGGGGGGAATATCACAAGCTTGCGACTCCATGCACATGCGTATACTCCACGGCGATAAGGCCGGAGATAAGATCAGCCAAACCGGTCGAGGCAATGACGCTGCCATGACAGGACCTACAAGACTACACCAGTAAGGATTCGATTTATGGGCCCCGAAAACCCCGAAAGTTCTCGGGTGGGTTAAACTTTGTACGTTACAGTATTACAATGGATTACATGTACAAGCGTGAGGAGGGGATATAAAAGCAAGGACAGCAGCAGTAGATTCGTCACAGTAATTCATCACTCAATTCAATCATCTGCCACCATGTCTTCGCCTACCAAAGTTTACTTTCCCTCCTTTGAGCTGCAAATCTGCGGCGAATTCTATGATCCCCTCGAGGGATCTCAACCTCGCAATGGAGCCGCCATCGTCATCAGCCATCCCATGACCGGAGTCAAAGAGCAAACGGCTGCCGACTACGCCCGCGCCCTCTCTAAAGAAGGCTTCGCAGTCTTGACGTTCGACGCCGGTTATCAGGGCGAAAGTACGGGAAAACCCCGTGGTCTTGAAGATCCTCATCAGAGGGTTGAAGACAACAAGGCTGCCGTTACGTATTTAACGACCTTGAAAGAGAAGGTCGACCAGGAACGTATCGGTGTGCTTGGAATTTGTGCATCGGGTGGATATACTTCCTACGCTGCACAGTCAGACAATCGCATCAAAGCTCTGGCAACTGTTAGTGCTGCTTGTGTTGGGAGAATGACCCGAAATGGAGGTCTTTACGAGCACAACAAAGAGAGCAAGACGGCAATTGAAGCAGCTCTTGATGGAGCTGGTAAATGGCGCACAACTCACGCCAACGGATCTGATGAAGAAGCACCCCCGATGTTTGAAACGGACCTGTCAAAGGTCCCCGAAGAGGCGGACTCCTTCTTCAAGGATGCAGCTCAATATTACGGCACAAAGAGAGGCCAACACAAGAGATCAGATCAAAAGGTTCCTCTCTCAAGTTACGACCTAATGGTCTCCTACGACTCGTTCAACTTTCAACATCTCATCTCTCCTCGACCTCTTCTCATGATTGCGGGATCAGAGGCGCAGACGCATCATTTTAGTAAGAATGCTGTTGCGGCTGCCAAGGATCCTAAGGAATTGGTGACTATCAAGGGGAAGAATCATTTTGATTTGTATGACGATCTTTCGGAGACGGCTCCCAAACTTGTTGAGTTCTTTGCGGAGGCTTTGACGAGGCGGCTGTGAGGAAGTTGTGGGTTATTAGTTGGCCAAGAAATTGAAGATGAATCTGTGGAAGGGACAGCAATATTGTCAAAAATGAAGGAGGTATAAAGCAACAAAGACAACTTGGGTTGTATAGCTTAATATCTACTAAGGAAGAATGTTGCCTTGATAAATTTGTGTGCCCAAACCACATATCGATTGGAGACACATGATAAGACCCACCTCTGAAACGTTCGATCCTTGCCATAAATTGACCGCTCTAGCTGTCAACTTAACGCACACTCTTACGTTGACTACTTCGCTAACAGCAGATATCAACAGTTGACCGTGTGCAGGTTAGTGTTGAGAATGGCCTGCTCGAAGACACCTTTATCAAGATACCCTTCAGTCACTTACCGGACTGACCTGAAGCTTTCACCATGCTTACAGCAGATCTTTTCAAAATTCTGGTTTGATTGGTATAGGAAAAGACTGCTTAGGCTGGCATTACATTGAAACCCGCTGTGTATATCCTCCAACCCGGCTTTACATCCTACTATTTTACAACCCCATATCAAACAAAACGTGACTTTCCTGCCTCATTGAAAGAAAACTCCATCATTCCTTTCTGGTACAAATGAATACATGCCACTTATTTCGGCTTCTCTGCTTCAGGAGACGCTTGTGGCTTTTGCTTTAACCCGGGAATACTCTCCTTGATCTTGGCATAATTATGGACGCATTGCCCAGCACGAACCATCTGGTCGTTGATACTCTGCTCGACACGGTTATATCGATTTGTGGTCCCCTTTTCTAGTCGTGCATATCGTGTAGTGGTGCCCTTTTCCAACCTTGCGTATCGTGTGGTAGCCCCCGTGACGATACTGTTGGTAACGTCGGTTTGAGTCTTTTCGATCCAGGCAATTTGTTCGTTGATGATGGCGTTTGATTGATCGGTAAGTGTTTCCCAGGCTTTCTTGTGTTTGTTGACAACGGTTTGATGGAGTTTCTTGAATCGACCTTTGGGCTGTTGGGTTTGAGGTTCTTCCGGCTCAGGTGTGCTCTGATTCGAGCTTTCAGGTTGAGATTGAGGGGATACGGGTAGACTTGTTTGGGAGTGGTTAGGTTGTGATTGAGAGTATACCGACTGGGGTGAAGGGTATTCGAGCTGTGGTTGCTTGGGTGGAGGTTGAGGTGGTTCGGGGCTGTCGGCATCCTTTCTTGGACGCAACACCATTTGAGTGTTTGTGCTTCCATCATAGACTTCCTTTCCGGTATCAATGCGGTGTGCTTCCGTTTCAAAGTGATACACCTCCTTTTCGGATGCATCAATTGCAGCCTGGTGAGCCGCTTCATTCGGATCGTAGACTTCCTTCTCGTCTACGACAATCTCTTGAGATTGTGTCGGATGATAAACCTCTTTCTCGGATGCGTCGGCATATAACACTGTCGTCCTGGGCTCGTAGACTTCTTTTTCGGATTCCTCGATATCTGGCCGAGTCACATAGACCTCTTTCTCTGTCGGATCAATCGTCGGTCTCCCATTGTCTTTCTCCACGTCATCACCAGACTCCAGCGGCAGCTTCTCAGGTACATCAGGTAGCGGAGTAACCTGAGGTCGACGACGAAAAGGATCCTCAGCCTCCAAAGGCGTAGGAGGAGTGATAATGATCTGGACGCTGCTGGACATGTTGTGACAGAGACAAGTTCAGAATGACCTCACCTTGCGTGTTGCGTAATCTTCTAAGGCGGGCGTCGGGCACTATTTATTCATCCGTCTGTGCTCTGTTCCATTGGAAATCCAAAACAAGCTAAGATGAGCAGGGTAATCCTTGTTGATTAGCTAAGGGGCGATGCTGTTTGGATCGTCGCAGGTTTATTCCGCTAGTGGCTCGTTTACGAGGGCTGTGTCATGGCTATGAAGAGTCCGAGATCTAAGCCACGATTCGTATGCGAGGGGATGAAGGAGAGGCTGAAACGTTTTTATAGAAGTTATCGGGCAATGAAGTCAAGGGGATCTATGGTAAAAAGTCAAAGAATACGTCATTGATTCATTGCGACGACTGTCTTTAATGTTCATCTCCTGGTGTTTACCCGACCGAGTCCATCACCAACATCCATTCTACCAATGCACCATCCACCTCAATCAATACGACGACGCTTGCTTCCAGGCTCCGACTCCTAATCGATCCTCTCCTCAAGCTCCGTCAATCGATCATTCATACTCTTCTCCAGGGAAGCAAACCTAGCGTTGATACTCTTTTCAAGACGAGTCATTCGGCTGCTGGTAATCTTTTCCAACAAAAGAAGACGATCGACGACACTCTGCTCCAGGCTGGCGAATCGATCACCGACTTCCTCTTGAAATGCGCTGTGGTCCAGATCTCTGTTCTTGATGGAGCGTTTGAGGCTCTTCATCTCACTTCTGACCTTTTCCAACTCTGCCTTTGCTCCCTTGTCATGGGAAGAGACATGATCGTAGAACTCGTCCGTCAGACGGCCAATTTCGTGATCATGCTTCTTCACCATCTTGCCCAGATCGGTATTCTGAGCCTTGGCAGCTGCAATGACAGCCTCTTGGGCATCTTCTTCCACTATGTCGAGGAATTCGTCGGCAAAGTTGGTGAAGAGTTGGGAGAGTCGACTGATCTTGGGCGAGCGGGAGGCATGGCTTTCGGTGCGGGAATCGGACTCGGACTCGGACTCGGCGGGAAGGGACTCGACGTTGGCATCATCGGGGGAGACACTTTGGCTGCTGAAACTGTGGTGATCAAAATCTTCACCGAAGGAGTCATCGTCATCGTTGTCGGGACTGGGAGTATGGTCGCTCCCAGCATCGGTCCGATTGTCGGAATCGATCGCATCGTCGACATGCTCAGCCAAGGGAGTATCATCATCGAATTCGATGGTTTCTCTGATGGAAAAGTCCGACATGGTGAGCTAATATCAGTTAGGCAACAATTCGAAAGTCTGCAGATAGCGTCAAATGAATGAAGACACTTACTGGTTGATGCGAGATGTGGTGTGAGGTGAAGAGTTGGGAAGGAGAGATCTGATGGAAGATGGTCAGCAGGACAAGGTAATCGCAATCACGCAAGACAGAGATGGAACAACTCACAAGGTGTTGAGCGAGAAGGTATTTCGTTGCAAAGAGCAAAGCGACAAAGCAAGAAGCTTGATGCGTTGCGAGATAAAAGATGAGAGATGAAAGATGAAAGATTATGTGGTGAAGAGAAGAGGAGAAGATTTAAGACGAGGGAGAAGTAATCAACTACCGCGTAAGTTTACTTTCAAAAACGGGCATATTCTCGCAAGAGAATAACATAATTTCTAACTTATTGTTCCTAATTGTGCAAGTCGTTGCCTCACTTGAATATTTCCGGTTCAAGTCGGCCATCCTAAAAGAGAGAAATAAAATAAAAAAAGTCAGGTTGAATTAATTTGCCCAAAATGATTGATTTAAACGGAAGTTTCCTATTGCGGTTATGTTATCTGTTTCGCCTGTGCGTTGGAGAGACCGTGAATCACAGCTCTTGATAAGATGCACTGACGTCATAGGCGCTGCTGCGATGCCTTCATGACATTTTCGGGCGCGTTCGCATCATCTGTTTGCTGTGCCCCTCATTGAATGCCTACGATTGTGCAATTAAGTCCTGGGCCGCGATCGTTCATTATAGCCTTACATGTAATGTGAACATTGACCCTAATATTTCCGTTCTCGTCCGCTGTCCTGAGCAATTACTGGCTTACCCAGCTTTCCGTGACCTCTGCCTGAGTTCGGATGAACCGACGTCCCCTCATATCAAAATTATCTTAGCTGTGAGGTCATAAGTCCATGCCAGCAGCCCCAGATGGTAGTTTGGCTCAAACTGCCACTGGCCTTCCGGGTAGGCATAAGCACACCTGTGTTTAGGAATGACACTTAAGTCCCATGGTGGTTAAGGCACAATTTCTCAGAGGTCACAATTATAATATAGAGAAAAGAGATAAGATCTCATAAGAAATATAGTCTAGTGTTTCTAGCGATCTAGATGTGTGGTGGTTGTAGTCATTCTAGAGACCAAGTACGGTTGTTGAAACCTAAACCAATCGTGTCTGCCTAAGCACAGAGCGTGTTGAACGCATCTTCTCCAACATTTCTGAAAGGTTCTTCACTTCTTGACGGCCGCGTTCCATTCATGACTGACAACACCAGGTGTAACCGTATGGCCAACCTTGGGTGTTTCGTACAGCCGACATACGGTCCAAAACTGCCCGTGTAAGACATGGTTACACCAAGCGCGACGAGTGCACAGGTCTGCACAGGCAGCAAGTGTGTAGACATTCTTATGCTCCTCCTTGAAACCCTCGACGTCATGGTCTATAGATTCGTTAGCTTGTTGATGTGCGTGGAGAATGAGTTACTTACGACGTGAGCACCAGATTCGATATTCTCTCTTGTTGATGGTGCCATACCTGGTGTGTTGAGAAGGACCTGCAGTATGTACATTAGAATTTAGAGTAGCCGGAGGGGGGGGGGTATTATAATCGCTTACAGTTCGCTGCCATCATGTCATTCCTTTCAGCCAAAAGCTCCTTGTATTTAACCTTCAGCGAAGCCTCACGCTGAAGACAAGCATCTTTATCTCCCTCGCAGTCCAACGTAAACGGGTCTTCATTCTCAGGTTCCTCAACCTTGACCATATAGACAGCGTCGGCTCGGGCGCTCTCCTTCCCACCCTCGGTACCAGTGACACAGCGCTGAGTAGGGGCATGATAGGTACAGACAGTACGTCCCATGTCCCGACAAAGCTCGGCACAGGCTTTCTCTGAAGTTATGCCTTTGTGAAGCTCGCCCGCCCGGAGGAGGCCGCATTTGTATTCGACTGTGTAGCCTGGGCTGATGACCTCGCGATGACCATTGATGCAGTCAGCTTTGGCATGGATGATGCTGAGGGCCAAGGCAAAGAACATAGATGAATATCTCATGATGGGCGTTTCTTAGAATGGATAGTTTGGATGAAGTTGTCTTCAAAGTTGGTGACAAGGACTGGTTTTTCTACTTTTCAGTTTGACTTGATAGTGGTCCCCAAGCGGAACAGCCTCAGCTCTTATCAACTCTGATATCATATGTCTTACTTGACATTTACTTCTTAGGATTCAAAATACTAAGTCTTGTTGGACTACAAGCCTGCCTGATTCAGCAAAGTGATGTACGTGGTAGGGGTTTTGTATCCTTAAAGAGGTTTTTCCCCCACCTATCAATCATTCAACATTTCTTATCTCGCATAATCTCTTGCCGTAAATGTGCATCGACGGTTTTGACGTGTCTTCTTTGATCCTGTGTATGACGGATACGTCATTGAAAAAGTAGCAAGGTGCGTCGATGTGAGGTTTCTGCGTGACGAGTGGCATTACCAGCCGGCTGTTTCCTGTTTGGAACCAAACCGTGTAGTTATTGGCATATTGGAGACAAAGAGGCTTTGGATCACATCTATAAGATAGGATGCACTGGCCCTGTGTTCTGCCTACACATCAACCTCTAGGAATATTTCTCATGTCCTCCTTTAAAGGTATCTAATATTAAGAATAACCATTCAGCGTATACCTCGAGTACCTAAGCTTCTGCCTTGCGTTTCCCAAGTCCTGGGCCAAGATTATTATCCGACATTAAGCACACTGCACACTGCACTGCAGTTCCATCCTCAATCTTCTTTCTCCTCTCATAATACTGTTTTCTATATCCCTCAAGCACCTCTTCCGATCGTTCACGATGCTCCTCCGCCAATAGTGGCGGCAAAATATCGGGTGACGGATTATACCACTGTTCTTTTGGCGTCTTTGTTCCATCAACACCTCGAAAGATCTTTTCTGCCTCGGCATCATATGGCATGCGGTCCATTAGGGCTTTTATGAGGGGAGGTGTAAATGCGACGGCATCGACGACGTTGCGGTCGGCGTCTAGGGATCGGAAGATGCCATCTTTACCAAGCATGCGGATTCCCATTAGAGTTGGGTCGTCTTTCATTTTGAGCATGATTTCTGATAATTCGTGTTGAGCGGGAGAGAGGTCTTTTGGGTCTGGATATTCGCAGTCGATGAGATCTTCGGCCATGTCAGGTGTGTCAGATGTGTCTTTAGGTTGCGTCATTGTGAGTGCTGGATGAAGAAAATAATTACAGGCCTTGGACCGCAAATATTTATTGCTATATTCTTTAATGCTGCTCTTTATATCGTATTCAAATCTCGTACCCAACAGTCAACCCGCCGATCCGTGGCGTCGCTGTTGGTCGTTGTCACTCAGCCACTGTTCTAGACCACGGTCTTCGTGCACATCTTTACTACATTGTTTCACCAAAAAATCCAAAATGACGTTGAAATCTTCTCAATTTGGAAATATCGCTCCACACTGACGTAGTTGTCGTCCGTTCGATCGAGGTCTCGAACCCGCCAAGGTTTCGTAATCAGTATGGCTTCCGATCTGCGCCACTCGGCTAAGGTCTGTCACTTTTCTTCACTGGAACGGTGATCAATAACGACGTTGGCTTGGAGGATATTTGATGTGGGATAATGAGCTGTCATAGATTTGAGTATGACCGCGGTTGAGCGTCGACTGCAAACACAGACTCGAAGTAAACATGTGATCTTGAGGCTTTAAACGCTCACGAAACAATCAAAACTGGATTTTCATGATGCATTCTAGGCCAATAGTCTCATAAGAATAATATTCTCGAGGCTCATTCACGAATAGTTCCCACATTGCCTAAGTACAGCCGATTGATAAACTTCTACACAAGTCAACGTCCCATATAGAAGCCCTAAAATGTACTACAAACTCCCGACGCCCTAACCTCCTAATATGCAGAACTGCCATTGAGATCCAGATTTTAAGACAAAGTCTCCTCGATTTCCGCAAGACCCATCGCTAGCATCCAAGAGATCAAACACTCACTCCATATGAAACTTGTTGGAAATCCCCAACAACTTCGCAAAATCAGCCGTTTGCTGGTTCGGATACTCCAAAGGCTGCTCTCGTCTCTGGCCAACGTTGGGATCGTATTCCGGTGCATGTTTGACAAAGTTGTTGGGAACTCCCAAAAGACCTTTGTCGACAATGGTCTCCTTGACCCAATCTTTGTGCTTAGGAATGCTTGATGCGACCGACTTTTGTTTGCCTTTGAGTGGAGGTACAATGAGAGTCTCGGGATCTGGGATTCTCAAGGTGTCGTTGTAGGCGCGAATAATGGCCAGCCACTCTGCATCGTAGCAAAGGTGGAATTTCCCTTCGTTTGTGGTTTCTGTCAAGGCGGCTTCGGATGGGCGCGTAGGAATTACCAACTCCTTTAACTCCATGTAGGTCGCAACGTCTTGACCAACCTTGCTCAAGGCAAGAAACTGCGTGTTCTGGTTCCTGTCCACCGGCTCAGAAGAAGAGGCCTGTGGCGGCTGACGTCGAGACTTGAAAATCGGAAGCACATCCTTGAGAGTGTCTGAAAGATCCAGCTGCCGAACAGAATCTTCCATCTTCGGACCGCGATGCTCAACCGTAGCCTCGAACCTGGCATGCATGTGTCCCGAGAACCAATATAAGGGTCGAAGGCGGTTCAAGACCTCTGCGGCTGGTTTACTCCCGAGGTTATCAACTTTTGCACTTGCGAAAAAGTGAGGCTTCTCAGCAAACAGTTGCTCATGGTTCCCAAATAACTCAACCCACGTAGGCCAATCGTGACTGAGAGCAATATCGACTGGTTGAGTAACCTGGAGCAGCTTTTGCACATCATATTCACGAACATGATAAACAGACCGGATGAGATCTCTGTCGTACGGCAGCCGCTCGTCATGAGGTTTGCGATAATCCGAGGAGTTATAGATTCCTGAAAGTCCAGCAATGCGACAAGGCCCATAGTTGATGACTCCAGCTGCGCCGAGGTAGTAAATATTCGGCGCAAGCCAACCTCCATGGTACAGCTCGAAAAGGTAGTTGGATGCTTCGTGATTACCGCCAATGACCAAAGTCAAGACGGGAGCTTTTGCGGCGCCGCTGTAGTACTTGTGAAAATCTCCCATGCGTAGATATCGTCGAGGAACGGACATGCAGTTCAAGTCGAGGTCATTTCGAACGGCCTATGTGGTTAGCATACAGTCTTAATAATAGTAGCTCAGAGTGATACCTGAAAGTCACCACATATGACCAGAAAGTCGATATCGGATAAAGTCCATCCTTTTGCTTCACATTGGCTTTCGAGTGTCGCATAAATTGCGTCCAACTCCCCATGACCCTGTATTTATTAGTTCATTCATTAATGAGCGGGGGATCTTACTCACGCAGCCGACGACTGCAATCTTGAGAGTGCTGGACGCAGCTGAAGCGTCAATCGCAGTGTCTAAAGTCGCCATGGTGCTATATCTTCATCCAAACTACAAAAACACGAGCAACTCAGTAGTTTTATCTCACTCGTGATGCCTCACTAAAATGCATCCACATCCAGGCACCCACCAGTGAGTCAATAGTGAGTCAAAGCGACCCATAAAGATGGTGTGACGTGACGCAAGGTCAGATTTATCACCCGCCAATAAACATACCCCGATTAGCTACACACAGAGTTACATCGGAAACAGAACCTTCATTCCCCGGCGTTCTACTGCACAGCCCTGACACACAATCCCAACGCCACCTGTGCGACAATGCCCACACCAATTTGGCTCTTCCACTGGGCAACAGATCTACAAGCTAAAGTTTTGATACCCCGGAAACCACCCTCCGCTTCGGGCTCTGGATTGCATTTTTCCGCCCAGACGAATCCGTGCGCGCAGAAAAAGGCTAAAAAACTAAAAGACGAGAGCGGGTTGGATGCCTTTGGTGAAAGAAAGCCACAAAAGGTTGAATGGGGTGGGAGCATTCCAGACTGTAGAGCATGATCCCCCTGTGGCGTGCGTATCGGGGAGACGCCATGGTGACGCTTGCAGATGAAGTTATGATGTTAAATACCGGTCGACCCATCTGCAGCTTGTGTTACGTGGCAGTGTGTTCGTTCCTTTCACTCTCTACGCAAACATGGCTCCTGATATGCATCACGTTGATCGCAAGTCGCTCTATACGAGCCTTGAAGCTAGGATTGATTACCTGCACAAGTTTCTCGACTGGGATGATCGTGAGTCTCAACAAAGCTGACATTTGTTGGCTGTTTGACGCCATTGAAGGCAGAGCTGACATACCACAGGAGACATCGAGGCTCTCGCATACGGAGCCCAACACATCCAAAATCTCATCCCCGCCGTCGTCCACATCATCTACCACAAACTCTCCGAGTTTGACATAACAGCCCGCGCCTTCGAAGTCCGAAACACGAGCTCAGAGTCGCCATCCAAGGATGAGCTCAGCGAAGACAGCTCCCTGCTGATGGAGCGACAAAACTTTTTGAATTCATACCTCACCAAGATGTCGCAACTTAGCAAGGGGTCTTCCGATCAGTCCAAGATGGCGTTTTGGGAGTATCTTGATAGTGTTGGGTATGTTTGTTTTTGTTTCATGTGAAATTGTGAATATTTCTGACGAGTTAGTGCTATGCATGTCGGCTTGCAAAAGAGCAAAGAGCTTCGCATCGACTACATCCACATCAGTCTTACTCTCAGTCTGATACAGAGCGTCATGTCACAGGCCATTCTTGACCACAGCTCAATTCCGATTTCGAGGAGGGCTGCAATTGTCAAGTCATTCAGCAAGGTCATCTGGATACAGAATGATTTGTTTGCTAGATGGTATGTCCGTGACGGAGAGGAGTTTCCTGATAACCCTGCTGTCGCTAGGATACAGGTGCCTCGGGGAAATGGCACTGCGAGTGTTACCACCGGGACTACTACTCCTGGTACAGCGTCCACTGCGCCTGGTGCTGCTGCGTCTGCATCTGCTGCGCCTTCTACTTGTCCTTTCAGTGCAATGTCAAAAGAGATGGGTCTCAAGGTGGGACACTGAGGTGGCGGATGAAGTGAAGGAGGTTTCTTTTTTCTTTATTAATCTTGATGGGTCCGTAGCTGAGTCTCGGGTACTTGTTGTGTGTCTGATGGGCTGCAAACGATGGGGATATTACTATGGCTTTCTATCCAAGTCTAAGAATCATTCGAAGTAATTGGCTCGCCTGTGTTGTCCTCAACTGGAACTTGTGATGCCCATCGGTCTGTAGCCGTGCCGCTTTTTAGAGTCGTTGACATCTTTTCACCGCAACGAGAAACGATGCTATTAAAGTCTGTGTATAGAAAACTCGGAAGACGCGAACAAAGGATATAAAATCCCTTCTCGGGTTAGGATAGGTATGAAGCACTGTTGCAATAAGGATCTCGTAATCCTTCAAGTTGTTCAAGAAAGCGTGAATGAATTCGTCGAATATTGTAGTGAGGGTTATGGACGACTTGCCGTGCCGATGCTACCCTATTGAATACTATTGTGAACATTGCACACGTGCAACCATTAGAATTCCACTTAGGAAGCTAAGGATAGGATATTGGTGTCTCGGGTAGCCTTCAAAGGTTGAAAGATGGTTGGATTTAGAGGAGAGTGTGCCTTTGACAGGGTCGTCAACGGGTAAGAGTCAACAGTCCCTTTGAATCTCTTTCACCTCACTCTCATATATGGTCAAAGAAGTCTTCAATCCGTCATGTTTCATATCCAACAGTGACATTAATACGTATATTTGACCCTCGCTTCACCGCACGTCCAGACCTTGAGTTTCGTCATGGGCTCCTCCATGCATTGCTACCACATTAGTCCTGGGTATTTGATTCAAAAACCACGCAACAGTCCACAAAGCTATACCGAAACCTAACTTCCCGCGACCCTGTCTCCATCTTGAAATCTTCACTAGCCTTCCCGCTTCGCTGGTAACTCAGCTACCGTTGGCGCAGAATACGCCAGTTCAGCCGGCCGTGATTGGTCATGCAGCTCGCTAACAGGAGGAGGAAACTGATTGTGCTGTGGTGGTAGCTCTACAGGGACTTGACCACCTGGGTATGTCGGGTCATAGTTATATCCACCTTGATGAGTTTGCTGTTGTGGCTCCTTTGCCACCTCCAGTCCGGCATTATCTCCTGGTGTCGATGTAGCGGCACCTGCCTTCAAGGCCTTGATCTCTCTATTCTTCTTCATGAAAAGCCAAATGAGACCGGAAACAAGGGCGACGCCCAAAGCAGCACCGATGCCAATGCCTGCCTTGACACCTGCCTTGAGGCCTTTGGAGGATGACGAGCTTGAGGAGTTGTTGTTACTGGAGTCGTTTCCGCTGCTGGAGTTTGAGTCGGAGCCCGAATTTCCAGAATTTGAATCAGAATCTTGATTGTTGCCGTTTGATACAGTTCTTTGTGGAGTCCCACTATCCGTGGTTTGAGTGGCATCGTCGTTGCTGGAGCTGGTCGGTTCACTGCTCTCCGAGCTGCTGGTCTCGGCTGGATCTGGTGGCGATAATATTCCAGAGCCTTGCGCTTGACGGGCCTCGACAGTCCACCTGGGTGATATCGCAGACTTTCCTGAGGTATCGTTGATTTGAAAGGCGTACTCGGAGTCTCCAAGGATTTCGGAGAGATGCTCTGGTACTCGGAAGACGAGAGAACTCTCTGTGTTGCCGGCTGATGATTCTTTAGCCAATGTGCAAGGAGAATGGGTGAATACTTACAGGCGACTTTCCATAGAGACTGCCATTTGTTCTCGGCGCGTCTCACAAGAGTCACCGAGACTGACCCTTCGTGGCCATCCCATTCTATGGTAAAGGGCTGATTACGGTTAACCTGCCAGTTTCTCGTCACCCAGGTGATGCCATTTTCCTGTGGTTTGTCAAGGTCCTCGCCGGTTCCAATGGAGAAGGCCGACAAGACATATGTGAGCGAACGACCGAGAAGCATTGTGGTTGACGAGAACTATCGCAGAACCTCGCGTAAGATCCTGTGACTTGTAGAGCTCTTGGACCTTCTCGTAGACAATCAACAACAACGGGAACAAACACGCAAGTCGCGCTGCAACACGGGCGACGCGGGGTGATGCATGTTTTATTTGTTGGCTAGCCCACGCCTCACCATGTCGCTTGGGGCATGGTGCAGCTGTTAGGGGTGCATCGCTCGATCCTCATTCCCCTCTGATTTGTTGATGCCGAAGATGGCGCTGAAAATGATCCCTGATAAATTACCATTTATTCTTTTTATATTACAGGGGTACGTTTTGAGTCATGTCAGATCGGGTCAACTCGAGGCCGACTGATGACTTGGTGGTGCTTGAGCACTTTACGAAAATAAGCTTAATTGCAACGAAGCGGGAATAAAGGGGATAGGGGGCCAAGAAAATGCTTGTTTGATGAAGCGGACGTAAGCCGGCTGATACGACCCCTACATTTTCTTATCGTCATCTTTCGGTATCGCATGTGTTCTAACTCTCGTCACTACGCTGCCTGTATCTCCCGGAACACCCTTCGAACGTACCACAATCCTGTATTTTAATGATATACTACCCTGATCTTGGGCCTATCTGGTAACTACTAGCCTCCTGCAACCCATCACCCCGACTTGCGTGTTCACACACTCAAATGATGGCAAGTCACGGTATCCCATTTGCTTGTTCATGCCTCAAGACAACCTCTCAAGAACACTCTGCTAAACAATTTCCTTAACCAACCGCTTCAACTCCTCCCACAGCAGCGTAAGCAGCTCCTTGATAAACTTGACCTGATCAAACTTGGGCTTCCACACAATCTCCTCGCCTAATACCGTCCCCTCAATCTTTACTCTCAAAGGCGGTCCACCTTCATCTGGATGCACCAGACTGCGCACTGAGCCTGAAAACTCAACCTTTCGAATGTTGAATGTCGTCTTGGCGTGATCAGTTGCCCATTTGGCAAGATCCAGTTCCAGCTCCACGACGTCCTCAGCTACCTCAACAGCGTGTCTAGCCAGGTTCAGTTCCTTGAGTTCATTTTCTCTCTTGGCCTGGTCGACTTCTGCCTGCTTGTTTTTAATGTCATTTGCAGCAATCTCTGCTCTCCGTGTGAGGTCAGCTCGAGCGACCTGTACTCCGGCTTGGGCTACACAAATACCGTCGTCTAGTTCGCGTTGCTTCAAGTCGACGGCAGCTTGAGCGACGCGGATAGCCTTGACTGCATTGGCGCGAACTTGCTCTCATTCTCTCTGCTTCTGCCTGATGAGACTTTTAAAGTCCCGCTCTGCTTCATCGACCTTGTATTGCAAGCGCTTTCTCTCTGCCGCAGCTGACGCTCTGGCATTGGCAAAGTCACTATCAGCCTGAGCCTTCTTTGCAAGCCAAACTGCCTTAGAAATCTCAAGTTGCCTGATCGCGTCGTCGCAACCAGCCTTGAAGACGGCTTCCTTAGCTTCCATGTCCTGTTTGACCATCTCAAAGCCTTCCTTGGCAGCTTCATGAGCGGCTGAGACTTGCTGGTCAAGCTGAGCCGTGACATAGGCGATAACCCGCTGCTCCATCAGTCCATACATAGTAAAGTCGGCATTTGCCCACGTCTTGTAATTCTTGATGTTGATTGTGCCCTTGAGCTGCGCCTCGAGCTTCAGCAAGAAAAGGTCGGACAGCTTGAGGTGAACAAAAAAGTCAAATCTTGTCTTTGGCAGTAGACCAATATCCAGATGAAGAGCTGCAGACGCATTCCATATATCTACTGCCCCGTCGATAAAGATCTTTTGGGCTTGTGCAGAAAACTCAATGTCGACAATTGGATAAGGTTTTGTGGCGCCTCGAACAGTCAAGGGACCAAGAGAGAACTTCTCGATGGTTGCCTTGATCTTGACGGCCTTGCCCAATGTGCAATCGAACTGGGCTCGTTTACCGAATATTTTCAAGTCGCCCTTGGCCGATCTCCCTGCAAAGACGTCGAGATGGACTTTTGTAAGCTCGTAAGAGATCTCCTCGATATCCTGCAGTGTCAAATTTCTAGGGAAGACGGAAAACTCCATGTGGTCTTTCTGTGTTAGTACCTTCACCACAAGATGGATCTGTCATCGGGCGGAAGACACTTACCCTTGCTGTAGAATCCGCGAGCTTGCACAGTTGCTTTCCTGAGCTTCATCATGGCGGTAACGTCAAATAACAGCTTGCTACTCTTTGGGTCGCTGCCATCGAGTCGGCTGATGAGCATGACCTCTGAGAGCTGATGATGGTGTTACTAAGGGCATAGTCCCCAGTGTTCAAGAATAAACGTCAAGCTCACCCTCAATCCCTGGATACCCATGACATTCACCCAATCTTCGTTTTTAAGGCACAGCTTCACCTCCCAAACAGACAAGATCTTTCGCAATCCGTAGTTAACTTGCAGCGGTACAGCAAATCTTAGATGCGTGGATGGTCAATGTTGGATCCAAGGCTACTAATAAGCCAAACTCGGTTCGCCATTTTATTTTCAACGGCACTCTAACAATGAACAAGTGCTACGATGGTATCACAGAAGAATACGAAAAGATTTTCAAGGCCCAAGGAAATGGAAACGGACCCAACAAACCGCCTGCTCTCTCGAAAAAGCAAAAGGCGCAGGCTCTTTCCAAACACTTCCATGCTCGCTTTTCACCAAAGGGAAACATTGAGACGCAAGAAAATGCTGTTGGTATGCAGGTGTATTTGGAGGCTCGGAAGATAGTGGATGCCGTGAGTAAGCGGAGTCAGAAGACGGTGATGGGCAATGTGTCAGCTCCTGAGGCAAGTAAATCCTTATCTACGAGTCTTTCCTTTTTCTAATGCTTGTTGTAGATTGCAAATTCGCTTAACTGGTACAAGGAGATGATCATATTTAGTAACGCCGAGGTAAGACCTCCCTGTCCTAAACAAGGCAACCGACTTACGACTTCAGTGGCTGCACCTATCAGGTTTTGCATACGGAGGTTTCATGATGGCCGGGCACCCGAGTCGAGGGTCGACCAGTCAGAATCCTCATAACCTCGTTCTTGGTACTTCCGAGACCAACTCTCTCATGACACGGTAGAGTCTCTCTCATGTCCATCGTGAACGGCGACTGACTGAGGTTTAGCTATGAGGCAGACTGGCAATCCTTCATGCTATACGAGTATGAGCTACAAAAGATGAGCAATATTGTTCAACTCGTAGCTACTAAGCAGGAATTCCCTGACAGGATGCCTTAAATCATGTCTTCTGATGGGCAACCCTTGATTCGAACTAACGTGCCTGAAGTCGATCTCGAGTACGATTATTACGACATGACCAGTGCACAGAAATACAAGAGGAAGAGATTCCCTCTATAGGACGAACAAAAGGCCCAGGCCCAGAGGAATAACTTTCAACAGATACCTGGACGTCCATTGCCCGACGCGGACATGCGACAGTCTGCAAAAGATTACTTCTTCATTGCGCACACAATCGAATACTCCTTAGTGTATGAGCACACGTCTCGCTTGCTGAAAAGACGCGGATTGCAGCAGAAGGTAAACTTCTACCCCTTTTCACGCCCTCTCCTACACAAGCTTGAGGCAGATCTCGACCGAAAACTCTTGGCCCACCTCTATCGGTCCACAAAGCAAGATCTCGTCGAAGATTGGAATGACTTGGGGCTAATTAAAACCCCCGGGAGCAAGGCGACTAAGGCTAGAAAAAGGGGCAGACCAAGTGGCAGCAAGACAGGTACAAAAGTGGCCAGAAAGGCAGCGGAAAAGAATAATTTGAAGAAGAGAGTTGCGGAGTCAGGTGTGCAGTATGCCGATTTTGAAGGATATGGCGACTTTCAGGAGCTGATAAGTGATTTAAACTTGGGAGATCTAGGGGATTTTGGCAATTTCAAAGACATGAAGACTATTACAGACTTTGGGGACTTTGGTCCTTCTGCGAATGGGATTGGCAGCGACTTGGGAGATTGGGGGGAGGAGGAGGAGGAT